>UESW01003856.1:658902-816553 GCA_900491605.1 Calamus simplicifolius
TTCTATTTTTACATCATTTCTACCAATAATCTCTCTAATTACATGGTATCTCCTGAGTACATGTTTGGACCTCTGATGAGACCTTGGCTCCTTAGCTTGCGCAATAGCTCCATTGTTGTCACAATACAAGTGTACTGGATCAGCAATGCTTGGAACCACACCAAGTTCAGTGATGAACTTTTTGATCCAAACTGCTTCTTTGGCTGCATCTGATGCTGCGATGTACTCGGCTTCGGTCGTAGAGTCGGCAGTCGTCTCCTGCTTGGAACTTTTCCAGCTGACTGCACCGCCATTGAGTGTAAAGACATAGCCTGATTGAGATTTATAATCATCTTTATCAGACTGAAAACTAGAATCCGTATAACCCTGAACTATGAGTTCGGGTCCTCCATAAACCAAGAACATATCCTTAGTCCTTCGTAAGTACTTAAGGATATTCTTGACGGCCATCCAATGTTTCTCACCAGGGTTTGCCTGGTATCTACTAGTGATACTCAATGCATAAGAAACATCAGGTCTCGTACATAGCATCGCATACATGATGGATCGATTGCTGAGGCATATGGAATCCTATTCATGTGCTCTCTCTCCATTTGGGTCTTAGGACTCATGTCCTTGGAGAGATGTATCCCATGCGATACCAAGGAATCCCTTCTTGGATTCTCCATGCTAAACCGTTTTAGCACTTTATCTATGTACGTTGATTGGGACAATCCAAGCAACCTCCTAAATCTATCTCTATAGATCTTAATACCCAGTATGTAGGCTGCTTCTCCCAAATCTTTCATGGAGAACTTGCTGGACAACCATTCCTTCACTTCTTGCAGCAAGGATACATTGTTTCCTATCAATAATATGTCATCTACATATAATATCAGGAAAATAATAACACTCCCACTAACCTTCTTGTACACACATGGATCATCCTCATTTTTGATAAAATCAAACTTTTTGATTGTTTCATCAAAACGGATGTTCCAACTTCTAGAGGCTTGCTTAAGTCCATAAATGGACCTTTGCAGCTTGCATACCTTTTGAGAATCAATGGACTCAAAACCCTCAGGTTGTGTCATATACACATCCTCCACTAAATCACCATTTAGGAAGGCGGTCTTGACATCCATTTGCCATATCTCATAATCGTAATAGGCTGCAATCGCAAGCAAAATCCTTATGGACTTAAGCATGGCTACGGAGAAAAGGTTTCATCAAAGTCAACACCTTGCCTTTGCTTGTAACCTTTTGCAACTAGCCTCGCCTTATAGGTAATCACATTACCATCCATGTCTGTCTTCTTCTTGAAGACCCATTTGCACCCAATGGGTTTTATCCCTTCAGGTGGATCAACCAAAGTCCATACTTGGTTGTCGTACATGGAGTCCATTTCAGACTTCATGGCTTCAAGCCATCTCTTGGAGTCAATGTCACAAATTGCTTCCTCGTAGTTAGTAGGCTCATCATCTTCTATAAGAAATCCATATCTCTTAGGAATATGATGTGTTCTACTAGACCTACGTAGCTGATGTGTACTTGGAGCTACCTGTGGCTCCATCATTTCTGATAGAGGTTCACGTAAATGTTGCCTGAATGTGAGTTGAGTCTCCTGCTCAACTCCCACTGCATTTGACATTTGCTCCATGTCATCTAATCGGTCTGTGTCAATTTGTGGTTCTTGAGTTTCACTAATCTCAATATTTCTCCACTGCCATTTCTTAGAAAAATCTCATTCTCTAGGAATATGGCATGCCTTGAGACAAAAACCTTTTGCTCGAGTGGATGTAGAAGTAGTATCCTTTTGTTTCTTTAGGATATCCCACAAAATTACACTTGTCGGATCTAGCTCCCAGCTTGTCTGACTCATTACGCTTTACATAAGCATAGCAACCCCAAATCCTTAGATGACTAAGGGTTGGTTTCTTTCCACACCATATCTCATAGGGAGTGAACTGACCGACTTAGACGGAACTCGGTTTAGAGTGTATTCGCTGTGTGTAGGGCATAACCCCAAAACATTTTTGGAAGATTTGCAAGGCTCATCATTGATCGCACCATATCTAATAATGTGCGATTTCTCCTTTCTGATACACCATTATGCTGTGGCGTACCAGGAGGAGTCCACTGAGAGAGAATCCCATTCTCCTTCAAATATTCTAAGAACTCATGGCTTAAGTATTCCCCACCTCGATCTGATCGAAGTATCTTAATACTTTTGCCACTTTATTTTTCTACCTCGGATCTAATTCTTTGAACTTTTCAAAGGCTTCAGATTTGTGCTTCATCAGATATACATAACCATACCTGCTATGGTCATCTATAAATGTGATGAAGTAAGAAAAACCTCCTATTGCCTGAATATTGATAGGACCACATACATCCGAATGTACTAGTCCTAAACATTCAGTTGCTCGCTCACCCTTTTTAGTAAAGGATGACTTAGTCATTTTGCCACGTAAGCATGACTCACATTCCTCAAACGATTCCCAATCGAATGAGCCCAAGTAGCCATCCTTATGTAACTTGGTTAAACGTGTTTCATTTACATGGCCTAAACGACAGTGCCATAGGAATGAGTTCTTAGAATTATTTGATTTTAATTTCTTAGTTTCTACATTGAGAATAGGGCATTGTAAATTCAAAACATAAATCCCATTGAACATTTCAGCAGAACCAAAGAACATTTCATTTTAAAAATTAAAATTCCTTTATTTCAATTTCAAATGTATATCCATCATTTACAAGACATGAAACGAAAATAATGTTCTTTGTTATGTTTGGAACATAGTAACAATTATTAAGCTCCATTACAAGCCCAGTGGGCAAAGACAAAGAACAAGATCCTATAGCTAAAGCAGCAACCTTTGCTCCATTTCCCATGCGGATCACTTCATCTTTTTCAGCTTTCTACTGCTTCTTATCATCTGCATATTAATACAAATATGAGATCCACAACCGGTATCCAATACCCAAGTGGAATAAGAAGTAACAGAAGAAAATATCTCAATCATAAATATACCTGATGTAGAAGCATCTGTATGTTTCTTTTCTTTCAGGCTAGCCAGATAAGCCTTGCAGTTTCGCTTCCAGTGCCCTTCCTTGCCACAGAAGTGACACTTCCCCTTGGCTACTTTATTTTTCTTAATGCCCTTATTTGGTTTAGTCGCCTTGGCCTTTTGGACCTTATTCTTCTTTGGCCGCTTCTTACGAGCGCCAGAAGACTCCACGACCATAACCTGCCCCTTTTCTTTCTTAATGTTGGGCTCGGCATTCGTCAGCATATTCGCGAGCTCAGGTAGAGATGTCTCTAGCTTGTTCATGTTGAAATTAAGAACAAACTGCGAATAGCTGGGAGGTAATGACTGCAGAACCAAGTCAACACTTAGTTCATGATCCATCACAAAACCCAATCATGCCAACTTTTCAATCAAATTGATCATTTTCAGTACGTGGGCACCCACTGATGAATCCTCAGTCATTTTGCACTGAAATAACTCTTTAGAAGTTTGAAACCTCTCATATCGAGACTGTGCACCAAACAACTCTTGCAAGTGCATCAAAATCTCCTGAGCATTCATATGCTCATGCTGTTTCTGAAGATCAGGTGACATCGAGGCCAACATCAAACATGTGGCCATGTCTTCAGCATCTTTATACCGGTTGTATGCCACATGAACCTCAGTCGAGCATCCGCTGGTGGGACCTCTGGTGCAACCTCATCTAGGACAAAAAGAATTTTCTCAGATCAAAGAACGATCCTTACATTCCTTAGCCAATCAGGAAGTTGAGTCCAGTCAATTTGTTGGATTCTAAAATATTCCTAAGGTTGATGTTTACACTCATGGTTTCTCTGATAACCTACATAAAATTAGAACGAGTCAATTATTATGAATACTAATCACCAACTTAATATGGTAATTCTAGATTTTTAATTAAGTTAGTTTCTCCCACTATTTTATCAAGGTTAATAGCCCTCTCTATTAATCTCGAGAAATTGGTATTCAATTTCCTTAGTGGGCTAGGATCCTCATTTGAATTACCTTGACCTTGGCTTTGGCACAACAAATCTCGGTAAGCCAAATTTGATAGATTATCATCAATCACATCTAATATGACTCCTAGATCATTTAGGGGACATTGCCTTATCAATCACATCCATATGTGATCACCCTAAAGTTTGCCTCTAGATTAGACTAACCCTGACTTTGGCCAATTATGCCAGCTAATCTATTAAGTCAACCCATTGTTCCACAATCAACTCCTCATAAGTACACTCGACCTCGGCTTTGGCATGATAAATCTCATGACCTAATGATTTTGTATCATTTGAACAATGGAAGGCTTATGACTTAATATTTGTAGAGGATTTAGCGCATATAGGTCCCATCTACATCTACAATATTTGTACTATGCTAGGTTACATATCCTATATGTAGATTTTAAATTAATCTCAATTAACCTTAATTTCATAAGATCCAATTCATGATTAAGACTACTAATCAAATTAGGATCCTGATCACTATCTAATTTAGGAACCCTAATTATGTGACCAAATCAATTGCTACCATCCTAATCAACCTTAATTGATTTAATCAATTAAGAGCTTTCCTTAACAATGCCAGATCAGCTGATCAATGGGGTCCTATTTAGCATACCCTTCGATCCCATTGAATGGGTTTTCCCAGGCAGCGAACGGAGCAATTAAAAACCATGATCAAACCTTTCTAGACACCAATGTAGTTAAGCCCAATTGATTAGATCAATTATGGGATCATAGGATCAAACAATGACATGATTAAGTCTAAGTTTCCTAAATCTTTATCATCTATTACATTTTATGATAACTTTAGATAGTAATCTAGCTAGGGTATTATGATAAGAATTCTTAATTTAAATTTTAAAATTTTCTTATCATTTATTACATGTTATGACATGTCGGTTTCACATCCCATGTAAATCTTAATGTCTCTAACAAACCTTAATCATATTCTTGTCATGATAAGATTTTAGATTCAAAATATAAGATTTTAAATTCCATATGATTACTTTTAATCACAATCTTATCTTGATCCAAATATCCAAACTAAGTTTTCAATGTTCATTATCATAAGAATATCAAATTTAATCATATCAATAATCATGTTAAAATTAAATCCTAAACATGATTTCTAGGATTTCAGCATATAGTATCTATCATGCATAAATAATAATTGCTATTTTAACATGACACATATATGATTAAATCGAAATGAATTATTGTTTATTATCATATAATAAATCTTTATCTCTATATCACATTTCAAAGTACTCTATTTTAACATGATAATGAACATGCATAAATCTAATCAAATAATAAACATTTTATTATATTTTAGATTTATTATCAGCATATGAAAACTCTTTATGATTTTAAGTATAATCATATTATCAATCATATTAACTTAAGTATCCTATCAGATTAATGAATCTGTAGCCTAAGGAGGCCCTGATACCACTGATGGGAATTATGTATACAAGATATGAATCAAATTCATATAAATATTGCAGAAGATATAATATAAAGTTTCCAGATGCCCAGGATCCTTAGGAATAGATTCATTAAATCTTAAATAAAATCTAATTTTATTCATACCTAAGTCTTTTATCGATGTAGATGAGGATGAAGCCGGTTAATCCTTTGCCACTAGTCATCCACGTGTTCGGCCTCTAATGGTGATCCACGTGGAGAAGAAGGGATGAAGACGTCCAAGGTATGAAGATGACACCACAGGAGAGAGAGAAGGATGCTAGCGCCTCTTGAATCCCTTTACGGAAATATAGAAGATATTTTTGAAGAAAGATCTAATCTTTTTTTCACTTGTTCTGCCTTCTTAGTAGGAAGGAACCATATTTATAGGGTGAAAAGGAACCATATTTATAAGGTGAAAAGGAGACGTTCCAAGGGAGAAGAAGAGACCTCTCTTCATGGCATGGTAACGTCATGGTAACTTTAATCCAAAGAAACAGAAGAAACTTCCATTTTCATGGTAGCATCATGGTAACATTAATCCAAGGAAACAAAAGAAACTCCCATTCTCATGGTAATGTTAATCCAAGTGTCACAATCTCAGCCTTTGAAATTAGGAGTATCTCATAACTACATGCCCCAATTTGTACGTGTTCATCATCGAACCGTAGAGATTCATCATGCCTCATCCCATGGCATGATTCCATCTTCACATGGCTGAGATTGGCCATCCATACCTGATAATCAGAGCCATCCATCACATGGATCAAGTGATATTTGGGTATCCAATTATTTGTTCATCATATGCACAAATAATTTCTCCTTAACATTCCTTCACTATAATGGATCATATCCATTATTATTATATCTTCTTTAAATTGGGTCTCACCCAATTATTTAATTGATCATCTTATCTAAATTAAATCTAATTTAATTCTCATTTTAATTCATCCAAAATTCTCCTTAATGCGTGTGACCCATTAGGCCCTTTAACATATTGGCAATAATCATGTCCTAATCATAGACCCTAGGAATGATTGGACAACTCTTTGTCCAAGTGAACAACATGATTATAGATCATGAGAGGCCTCTAGCAAAGCATCATGATCACCCAACTGCTAAAGGTTTTGTTGACTTGACCATCAACACCTGTCCATGAACGGTTACCGTATGATCAAATCCTTTCGTCACATATCCCAGATCAATCAGTGGCATGGAATGTGTCAACCCTGTAATTGATCTTTGTTTACTTGATCTCAGGAAAAATTGACTCATATGAACTAGAACTTCAAAACCATTTCAAATTCCAACTCAACCTTGCAAGGATTTATCAATCAATTTAATTCATCAACTGGCCGTGGGATATAACCCTTTCTATCAAGGGAGACGAATCATGTCTTGATCAAACACCATCTTCATATGCTTCATGTCATACCCAACCGACACCATATTTGCAACCCATGGCTAGAGCGACGTTTGGATGCCGCCGTCAAAGCATAACATTCCACACATGAGATGCAATGAAGATCTCAAGTCAAAGGATCACTCATACCACTGTCATTAGAGATCAACCATCGACACTATATAGAATATCCATATGGGATCTCTGTACGGGTCATCCAATGCATCATTACAATAACAAGCATCCACACATATTCAAGTATCTACATACTTCAGCTTGTGAAATCAGCTGCTCACCCTAAGGGTGAGGATATACAATGTGTGCTAGTCTCATGGTGTTCGATGGTGTCCAATTCCATCTACACATCGACTAGGGAAGTTTAAAGAATCGAACCATAACGTGCAATTTGAATCTCACAATTTGTAATCTCTATTACAAATTCCATATGCACGATTCACATTCTTTTAGACTTTATCTCACAGACAAATATATCAAATAAAAGACATCTGGATAGATAAAGAAACCATTTTATTTGATTTGTATTATAGAATGTATACAGCATTCAATCCAATTGGATCTAGGGCATACACTAACAGATGCCTTATCTCGACTAGCAACCTCAACCGACGGGATCCTAAGAAGAACCTACGTGGAGTATTTGGGAGTCCCAAGCATCGAAGCAACGGAAGAAATCTTGTTGGTCGAGCAAGAGACTTCATGGATGGACGCTTATGTCTGATACCTGACTGACGGCGCCCCTCCTGAGGACCCGACTGAGGCTAGACTGCTCAGGAGGCGGGCCCCGAAGTTTCTGATGATGGACGGAAAGCTCTATCGAAGATCATTCTCATACCCGGTCCTCAAATGCATCGGCCCCACGGAAGCAGACTACATCTTGCGGGAAATATATGACGGCATATGCGAGAGTCATCTAGGGGGCAGAGCTCTGGCGTACAAAGCCTTGCGACAAGGATACTACTAGCTAACTGTTGGTCCAGATAGCAACCGAAGAGGGGGGGTGAATTGGGTTTTTCAAAAATTTAAACTCTTTTGAGAAATAACCCCCAGCGGAAATAAAGACTTAGATTCACACAAATTAAAACTGAACAAGCACAAATAGAGAGTTGAAGATAAAGAGACAATCACGGCAAACACAGAAGATTTTATAGTGGTTCGGTGTACCTACACCTACGTCCACTTCCAAGTACCTCTTGGGTCCACACTATAATCAAACTGATTACAGCAGAGTTATTTTGCAAGCTCACAACTCAAACTTGTTGTTTTCCCGGGTGCACAACAAACCCAGCCGATTTTCAAGGTTCACCAGCACAAAACCTATCACCACAAGCTAATGCTTGCACAAGGCTAACAGCCTCAACTGAATCAATCACCAGATTGACCCAGCAAACAATATTTGTTTTTACAAGATAAACAGCTCCTCCAATGAGCAAATATACAATAATGAAACAATAATAAGAGGATGGGAATCAAAGCCTGATTCATATATCTTGGTGGCTTCTTCCTTCTCTTCCTTTGATTGGATCTTCCTTCAAGATGCTCTTGAGACTTAGAAGATCAGAAAAACTAGGGCTTCTTTCTTCTCTTGAGATTTCTTCGAAATAGAATAGCAAAAGCTTGAAATCTCTCTCTCTTCTTTTTGGGGAATCAGTATGATCTTTCCTTACAAGTTTTTCCTCTTTTCTTTTCTGATAGATCTCAAAGATTTATCTCTATTCTTTTCTTTTTGCCTTTCTTCTCACTTCTTTTGGGATGTAACAAACCCTCTTCTTATAGATCCCAATTAATCCATAAATAGTTTGAAACTATCCGTTAGAAATAAGTGTAAGAAGGATTAGATCCATAAATAACAATAGCCGTTGGGATTAAAATAGATAAAGATAAAGTTTAGAGTCGTTCTGACAGTTCTGGAGCTGTGTTTGACATTCTGGAGTCGGCTCTAACTTTTCTGGAGTTGGCTCTAACTCGAAATTCTTTAATCCGCTCGATCTGGAGTCATCTCTAACTTTTCTGGGGTCGACACAAAATTCTTCTGGAGTCGACTCTAACAGTCTGGGAGTCGACTCTAAGTCGTGGCCTGAAAAACCATCGTTCTGTCTTTTCTGTTGGAGTCAGCTCTAACAGTCTCGGAGTCGACTCTAAGTTTGTACCATTTTTTGGAGTCGACTCTGCGATTCCATGTATCGACTCTAATGTCTGCAATCTTACCTTGACATTAGATTCGAACCAGAACTTGATTTGACTATTGATTTTGATTATCAAATCAACTTATAATATGAAAAACTTAATCAAAATCATTAGTAACTTCAAATGTTATACTCAAATAGTTTTGTTAATCATCAAAATCCTCAATTGGGTCAACACTAACAATGAGGGAGGATGCGTCCGAGCTCGTCAAGAGATGTGACAGTTGCCAACGCCATGCCAACGTCCAATGCCAACCGACGTCCCAGCTAACCCCCCTGGCTGCACCTTGGCCCTTCGCCCATTGGGGTATGGATATCCTGGGACCATTCCCTCCAGCCTTCGGTCAGCACAAATTTCTATTGATACTCGTCGACCATTTTACCAAGTCGATCGAGGCTGAAGCACTCGCCAAGATCACCGAGGGAAAGGTGAGATCCTTCTTTTGGAAATCTATAGTATGCCAGTTCAGGCTGCCGCACACTCTCGTCACTGACAACGGCCGGCAGTTTGATAATACGGCCTTCCGGGAGTTCTGCACTGAGCTAGGCATTCATTAGCGGTTCACCTCTGTGAGGCAACCCCCAGACCAACGGCGCAGCCGAGGTGACCAACCGCATTATTCTTTAAGGACTTAGGGCCCGACTAGATGACTGCAAAGGACGGTGGGTGGAAGAGCTCCCCAGTGTGCTAAGGGCCTACAATACAACGCCGCGAGCCCCCACTGGAGAGACTCTTTTCAGCCTGGTCTTCGGGTCCGAAGCTATCATTCCTGTGGAGATAGGTGTCCCGAGCCTCCGGACGGAGTCATACAACGAGGGGGACAACCCAAATCAGCTGCGGGCCAACCTCGACCTAGTGGAAGAACTACGAGACCAAGCGCAGCTCCGGATGGTGGCCTTCCGTCAGCGGGCGGTCAGGTACTACAATGCCCGAGTACATCCCAAGACGTTCCGTCCTGGAGACCTAGTCCTCCGACGAGCTGAAATATCAAAGCCGACGGAAGGAGGCAAGCTAGCGCCAAGATGGGAAGGACCCTACCGAGTCACGGAGGTGCTTCACCACAGAGCATACAAAGTTGAGGGGCTAGACGGGAAACCTCTCCCCGTACTTAGAACGCAGACAACCTACGTCGGTATTATCAATAGTTTATTAATTTCCTTAGCTTGAACCTGTCTACCAGAGTACTATTTGGAATATTCTCACTGACATGACTTTGAGTGATCCTGCTTCTTCCTCTAAGCTCGGCTCCGCGTCGACACTCTAAGCCCGAGTCTCCCCTCGGCACTCTAAGTCCGACTCCGCGTTGGCACTCCAAGCGCGAGCCTTCCCTCGGCACTCTAAGCCCGACTCCACGTCGGCACTCTAAGCCCGAGTCTCCCCTCGGCACTCTAAGCCTGACTCCGCATTGGCACTCCAAGCCCGAGTCTCCCCTCAGCACTCTAAGAATGGCTCCACGTCGGCACCCTAAGCCCGAGTCTCCCCTCGATACTCTAAGCCCGACTCCGAGTCTCCCCTCGATACTCTAAGCCCGACTCCGCGTCGGCACTCCAAGCCCAAGCCTCCCTTGGCACTCTAAGCCCGACTCCACATCGGCACTCTAAGCCCGAGCCTCCCCTCGGCACTCTAAGCCCGACTCCGCGTCGGCATTCCAAGCCCGAGCCTCCCCTCGGCACTCTAAGCCCGACTCCGCGTCGGCACTCCAAGCCCGAGCCTCCGCATCCGCACTCCAAGCCCGAGCCTGTGTCGGCACTCCAAGCCCGAGCCCGCGTCGACACTTAGCTCGACTCTGCGTCGGCACTTAGCCTGACTCCGCGTCGGCACTTAGGTTCAACTTTGCGTTGGCACAGGTTCGACTCCGCGTTGGCACGAGTTCAATTCCGCATAGCCACTCGTTCGACTCCGCGTCGGTACACAAACCTGATCCCACATCAGCTCTCTGGCTGACTTCCTAGCCGTGTCCTAGACCGAGATCGTGTTGGAGTTCTCCCTTGGCACCACTTTGGCATCATCCTGCGATGTATGGTCGAGTGGTCTAGTCATTGGAATTCGGTTCATTTCGACTTATTCGCTAGAAAACCTGACTATGGTGTAAGTCGTGAGCAACATGGGTCAAAATTTCATTAATAGCAAAAGTTTACAAAATTGCTGATTTAAGTTGGACTTGATACAAAGCAAGGAAAGCAAAAGAAACTAGGGTTTAGCCGGAGCTAAGCCATCATCTTCGGGAACTTCGTCCAGCTCCAGCTCTTCAATTCCCTTGAGGCTATAGAGTCTGCGTATTTTCTTCTTGCAATCTTGGAAGCCACCATCGTATGCAAATGCAGTTGTCTCAGCCAGCTCCCTATTGAAGGCCTTGGACTTCCTAAAATCCTCTACGGCCTTGACGGCTTTCTTCTCGGCCTCAGCGGCCTTCTCCTCGGCCTCGGCGGCCCTCTTCTCGGCCTCAGCGGCCTTCTTCTCGGCCTCGATAACCGCCGCCCTCAGATGTGCTGCCTCAGCATCTCGTTGGCGAGCGATTTCCTCGGCACTCTCGGCCCGCTCCCCGACCACTCCGATCTCAATGGTGGCAGAGTGCAGCCGGTGCTTCAATAGGTAAATCTCCGCTTCAGCGGCTTTCTGCTTCTCTTCGGCCACCCTCTGCTTTTCCTCTACCACATGAGCATTATCAAGCTCATTGGCCGCCTGGCGATGAGCCACTTCCAGTGCCTCCTCCGCCTTCTCAGCCCGGGCCAGGTTACGAAATCGGGTAGCCTCGGCTTCGGCTTCAGCCTTTTGTGCCCGAGCAGTCTCCGCCCGGGCCTCCTCCAGGGCTGCCTCGGCTCTCTCTGCTCTAGCCCGTACTTCTCGAATTTCCTCCAGGGATTGATCGAGAGCGGCCTCGGCCTGGGACCAAAGGCCCCTCATGGCGGTCATAGAGTTCAACGCCTGATCAGATGGTTTGGGTTAGATGAGGAAACGGTCTCAAAAGTTGACAATGGAATAGTACTTACCCAAAGATGTGCCACAGGCGCCTCTCGAAAGAATGTAGATCTCCCTTGATGTCGAAGGAACCTTTGTAGCTTGGGCACGAAAGCCTGGGCTAATGTCCGCTCGGCCCAGCGGCTGTAGCATGTCAAAATTAACTGAAAAGAGGGTCGATGTCACCTCCCTCCGCTGACCTGACGGCTGCAGGCGAGGACTCAGCCTCCGATTCTGCTCCCTTCGGCGCCTTTGCTGGTGGAGACGCCTCGGCTGCTGCCCCTTCGGGAGATAGGGTGGCTTCTAGAGTTGGCCTTGCAGCCAAGTTGGCCGGTTCCGCTTTGGTAGCTATGGGCTGTGGTGACGGCGCTTTAGTGCCCCGCTCCGGAGAAGTGTCGATCAAAACAATAGGAGATGAAGGCGGTGCTGATGAAGGAGAACGAGATAAATCCCTTTCCCCCGTCTCGTTCCGCCCTGATTCCTCTCCAGCCTCGGCCCTTACCGCCTCGCTCCCTAGGGCTTCGTCGGCTTTGGCCCTTTCCGCCTCGCTCCCACTTGAGGCCTCTCCGACCTTGGCCCTTCCCTCCATCTCGCCTCTTCCAGAGGCCTCTCCGGCCTCAATCATCCTGGCAATCTTGATGATGGCCCTCTTCTTGGCAGGGGCTCCATCCGCCTTGACCTTCCTTTTCCTTGTGGCAGCCTATCTTATCTCGCGAAGCGATGGTGCCATCCCTGTATCAAGGAACATGAAAGGAAGTGTTAAAAAAAAAAAAAGAGAGGAGAGGAGAAGGGTAGAAAAAGTAGGGTGAGTAATCAGTCACTCACCACAGGACGGAATAAGGCCGGCAAGATAGAGGTTCTCTTCGATCAAAAGCTGGTTGCACCGAGGGATGTCGGCAGTCAGAAGCTGCCCAAATGCAATTTGATCCCTCGGGAGTATGGAAGAGTCCCTATTTGCATCGGTATTGGGTGTTCCCCAGATTCCACTCACCCCCTCAACGTTGGCAAAAAAGAACCTATTTTTCCACCCTTTGATGGATGTGGAAAGATATAATTTAAGAATCCTAGTGGGTCTAGGGGTAAAGGACCACCACCCCGCTTGCTTGCGAAGGGTGTAGAAGATACGGACAAGGAGATGCTAGCCTCTATACCCTGAAGGTGACAAAGTACCATAAAGTCGACAATGGTTCGGATGGAGTTTGGGACTAACTATGCAGGTGTCAAGGAGTATCTGTCTAAGATGTTAAGGATAAAAGGGTGGATGGGTAGCCGAAGCCCCGCCTTAAAGAAAGCTCCGTACAAGGCAACCCTCCCGGGACGGGAAGAAGTTACCCTATCATTAGGAGCGGGATAGGACAGACGCATGTTGGAAGGGAAACTATACTTGGCTCCAAGGTTCACAATGTCTTGGGTCGACATGATGGAGGCAGTCCATTCAGGAGACTCCTTGGCAGCAGTAGACAGGCCGGCGATGGTCGGACGGCACCAGGGTAGGGCCCGTCCGGCGGCCGGACGAATCCTAGCCGCGAGACGTCCAATCGCTCGCCGTCGTTCCACTGGAACGTGGTCGGAAGATGAAGATGACCAACTAGTCATCGGGGAAGAGGAAGGCTCTGAAGGAACAGGGGAACGATCCCCAAAATCGAAAAGAGAGCAAGAAGGTGAAGAAGCCATGAGGACTAACCTGAAGAACTTGAACCGAGATTGAAGAAGAGAGAGCTCGGGAGGGAAACAGAAATGGGAGATGAACAGGCGCTTGCAGATTCAAGGTGAGAGATTATAATGCAAGAAAAGGTGAAAAGCAGAGGATAGGGACGATTTCCCCCTTTTATACCCCTGTTTCAAATCATTCCACCGGTTTTCGGTTTGGCCATGTGTCCGCTTTCCATTGGAAACCGCTTCGGCAATCACTCGATGCGAGGAACACGAAAAACGCCGCCAATAAAAAGGTAGCGGTGACCTCACCGCAATGATAACACCTACCTTTTTACAACCCCTCGCCCGAGGAAAATCCTGCCAAATCCCAATAGCCTGAACGGGCGGAATGATGGCGCGGAGATCAGCCACCTGGTGGATACTAACACCTCTTTCGCTGGCAACTATATGCCCACCCATCTCAGGGGTGGGGGGCAACTGATTTGGCTGATCACTCCCCTTGGGCGGCGGCATAACACTTTGCACAATTTTTGCAACTAGATGAATTGATAGCTCGTCTCCTGTGTCGGCCCCTGATTCGGCTTTGGCCTCTGGCTTCGGCCTCACCCTTGCCTCGGCCTCCGGCTTCGGCCTCGGCCTTTGGCTTCGGCCTCGCCCTCGCCTTAGCCCTTGGCTTCGGCCTCGGCCTCTGGCTTTGGCCTCGCCCTCGCCTCAGTGCTTGGCTTCGGCCTCGACCTCGGTGCTTTACATTGCACGTTTTCCTAGTATAGTGGAGCTAGTCTCAGATATTGAACCCAGGGATTTGAGGCACCAACTACTGCATATCTCGCCCATATGTTTCACCGAGATCACGGGCGGTTACCCACGTATTACACAGTCATCGATATCTATGGTACATGCTTAACAACTACGCACCCGCCAACTGCCTACGAGGCCAATCCTAACAGAATGGGATTCGACAGCTACTCAACAAAGGGTAAAAGGGACCCCCGAACAGGTACATAAGGACCCCTGACTCACAACGAGGGGGGGGACTGAATCTCTACTCTCTCATAAAATACTCATGTTCTACCAACCACTGACTTGAGCATCGGAGGGTCCCCGCCGGAACTACCGGTTCGGGACTTTTTGCAGGTTCCTGGAGGAAGAAGGTGCTCCCTCGACGCTTTCGACGACCTGTGGGGATCTCCGCCCACCGGCGCTCACCGCAAGTGATTTGGCAGCAACATGTTCGGTATGCTTGATTGATCATGCTTCTGATGGAGTTGTCTGCTACTTAGGCGGGTATCTTCTGTGCCATTCGTGGATGCCTGCTATCTTATCAGAATGATTCTATTACTGTTATCTGATGGCTCCATCAGGATTTCGATGTATGCATGTCATCCAATCCTTTAATTATCGACATTCGAGCCAACCTTCAGGGAATTCATAGTGCCCTGATTCAGCACGTTTACAGGAAAGCCAACTCTATGACCGACTAGATCACCGTCAGGATTATTGATCACTCTGAATTTTAGAGCTAAAAACAAAATAATATATACCCTCTTATTTTGATCCAAATTTTATACTCTAATATATTAGGCTTTATTCATCTTAAATTAGTGTAATCATTCATCTGTATAAAAAAAAAAAAAAAAACTTACATGTTCTATCTTCCCAAGCGTCGGCCATCCATCAAGTCATTGCTTTGTTTTTGTTTTTGTTTTTTTTTTCTTTTTTCATTCAAAATTCATGACTCAAAAATATAATAAAGGAAAAAAAAAAGCTGTCCCAAAGCTTGGTAAGAACGTACTACGGCAAAAATTTATGATGTACACGTTGTTTATAGTTTATACTGTATTTTTTAATTTCTATTTTACTCTTTATGAGACATATTAGTTTTTACTAAAATTTTCAATGATAATTATTAATAAAAATAAAATAAAATAGTAAAGCAGGCACTTAAAATTTTGCATTTAAGTTTTGTTAAGAATTATAGTTTGAAATGATAAAAATTAATATGGTATAATATGCACCCATATGAAGGTAAATTATATATTTTTTAATTCTTAATTATATTTTTATTGGAATAGTTAAGAGCAGCTATTTTTTATCGATTATGTAAGATAATTATTTTTAACAACGGCTTTAAATAGAATCATAATATTATTTAATATTAGTTTGTAAGATTGCTACCGAATGGCTCTATATTTTTAGTTGGTTTGAATCATTTTACTTTATATTTAATCAAATTCAATACCATGCT
Source organism: Calamus simplicifolius (assembly GCA_900491605.1). NCBI lineage: Eukaryota > Viridiplantae > Streptophyta > Magnoliopsida > Arecales > Arecaceae > Calamus > Calamus simplicifolius. Next base: position 674,869 of record UESW01003856.1, read on the forward strand.
GATATCTTAACGAGATGGTATGATAATACGGCTTAATGATGCTGTTACTTTATTTTTTTTCTTGTGATGATATGAATTTGAATAATAGCCATTTTCTGACTTTTATTTTATTCAATTTATTGTTATAAGACAGAAAGACTAAACGTTACATAATGTCCCGCCGATCGATATTTTAAATTCAAATTGATATGTTAGCTTAAAAATTAAATCTTTCGTTGTCAAGGCCGAGCAAATAATATCGACTTTTTTCGTATCTTTTGTCGTTTTCGCTGTATTAGCTAAAATTCAACCAAGTGCTGATAAATGTCGGCAGAAGTTAACGCATTGATAAATGGGTGGGGTTTCCGTGTCGGCTCGCGCTAGTCCACGGGGTGGTGCTTTAAAACTCCCTTTCCCTGGGATCAAAAGTCTAAAGCAGCGACCGCATCGCCAACGGGATGAGAACCAATGCGACGTGGTCTTCAGCGGAGCGCAGGCGTCTCCATCGGAATGATTCGATTGTAGCTAATAATAGCATCAATATAGTTATAACAAAAAAAAAATTTAAATAGTACTTAAATATATTTTAAATTTTCATAATATCAATAAAAAATATATAAATATTATGATTTGAGTGGTCTGTAAAGTTTTTCTTTTAAGGTTTGAAATTATGATAGTAAATAAGAATAATCCATTAAATTCACTAATGGATGCATTGGATACGGAAAAAGAATGAAGTTATATGAGATTGGGATATTTTACATACATGTCTCCTACATACCTATAATAGGTATTACCATATCTCATACCCATCTGCTTCGTACTTTAAACTTGCCTAACTGAAAATGATGGGAGGTGGGGCATTGGGCTGTGGCAAATGATGGGAAGTGTGTTTTGGGGTTTGGTAGGGAGAGAAGAGAGAAATTTTTTTTTTCTTTCATGCTTCTCCTTTTTTCCATTTATTCCAGAATCTTGATGACAAGCTTCTCCCTTCGTTTGGATGACCAGTTTGGATGACCAGCACTCGGTGCAAAATTGGAGTGCGTTCATAAAGTCTTTCACGGGGATGGAGTTATGTTGCCATCGGGATCCGTCCTTCGATTCAAACGCAGTCGATCTTCAGTGGACGGACCTGCACATAAGTCCTCGCGCGAGAGGCGTTGGGGGTGGCCCTCCGCGAAAGACCCTCCGATGCTCAAGTCAGTGGGAGGAAATCGGCGATCAACCAGAAAGTGAGAGGTGGATCTCTCCGAAAGGCCTCTCTAGGGGCGGCCAATCGGGAGCTCTAGAGGGCAAGAGCACCGACGAGCTCCCGGCGAGAGCAGGAGAGTGAGAGTGGGGGTATAAGTGCGCATGTGCGTACCTGAGGGAAACTAGGAGTGTCCCATTTATAGACTGTTACCTGGATCTTGAGCGCCTTCTGGAAGGTTCAGAGGTTGTTAGGATACGGGAGTGGATCGAATCAGGCCGTTGTGGGACTGTTGGGATCCGTATCTTGTCCGTTAGAGGATCGACGGCTGGGAGAGCTCCTTGATGGCTTGAGATCTGGTAGATGTGTAGGTCTCAGGTAGCCTTGATAGGTTCTAGACCACTTCTCAGCATGATTCCTTGCCTAGGGTGCCGTTACAGTAGGCTGAGGCTCTCCCGCGTCAGGTTCCGCGGAGGTGGGTATTGGATCGTGGATCGTTCAGTGAAGCCGGGTCATGGAGGCTCGGAGGAAACGAACTATAGGAAGTTCGGGAGAGCCGAGCTATGGAAGCCCAGGGAGGCCGAGCTGCAGGAGCCCGGGGAGGGCCGAGCTACGGAAGCCCGGGAAGGCCGAGCTACAGAAGCCCGGGGAGGCCGAGCTACGGAAGCTCGGGAAGGCCGAGCTACGGGAGCCCGGTAAGGCCGAGCTACGGAGGGGGTTGGTCTTAGCCTCCTCGCATGGATATTGATGCAATGATGATTTTACCCCTCAACACATGCCCTCCACTCCCTAGTTCGAAGCGTAGGTTCGGGCATAGGGAGTATAAGTCCAGGTGGCACGCTCCGGATGGGACAGTTTGGTTTAGACAGCTCTTGCAATGATGCCTTAATTAATGCGACAGGGTCATCGTGCCTTCGGGGGTAAGGCTCCCCATGAGTGACGGTTGGGAATATGCCACGTCGCGAATCCCAATCGATCCGGCGTTTGTCGAGGCGGTTCCGAATGCCTCGGGCGGGACGCCCCGTCTTCTCAAGGCGGATTCCTTAGCGGGAAAGCAAGGTGATAGCCGCACTATATATATGCACGTTTGCAGCATCCTTTCGTTTTGTTTTTGAAGAGTTTCGTCTTTCGCCCTTCGCGACACCCGTTGTTTTGCCTGGAGTTTTTCTCAATTAAGATGACGATGAGTCCCGACGACGTGGTTTCAGAGATCGTCGCTGAGGATTTGGGAAGGATTCATCAGTAGTATGGCATGCCCTCAGATGTCGTTCTGCGGCCGCCGGAGTCTGGAGATAGGGTCTCACGAGATATGGAGTCTGGGGTCTTCGTTTATGAAGACAGCTTGAAAGCAGGTTTTCGTTTCCCTCTCCATCCCTTGGTGAAGGAAATCATGACTCATTATAACATCTGCCCGGCGATGGTGGCCCCAAACAGTTGGCGAAGCATCATCGGATTATCTCAATGTGCCATCAAATTCAAATTGTCGCCACTCTTCCCCTTTTCCGCGCTTGCTACCATCTGATACCTGGAAGGAAATCAGAGTGGCCCTACATTGGACTCCGGAGGTCCTTCAACATTATTGTGGATAAGCTGTCCTCTATAAAGGGATGGAAGAGCCGGTTTGTTATCACAGAGGGGAACATTGGTTCCGACTTCCCTCGAAATGGGGGAACTTTGTTAGGGATGCGGAAATGCATCCAATTTTGTCAGCGCAGGAGGAGAGGGATTTGGACGTCCTTCGCAATGGCCAAGTGTTTTCGGCCAACGACCTGTTATCGGAGGGAGCCCTTTTCGCAGCCGGGCTCAGCTCCCAGGACCCGCAAGGTGAGTCCTCCCTTTTACCTTTTTCGCTGTGTGTTTTCTCGATGAATGTGTTTGGATCTGATCGTGTGTGTTTCATTCTTTCAGCCAAGAGGTCAGCATTGTCGAGCCTCGCCAAGAGGAAGAGAGGAAAGCGTCCAGGGGAGAGCAGCGGCGCAGATAGTGGTAGGCCTGAGAAAAGGGCTCATACCTCCGCAAGAAACCCGCCGGACGCAGGAGCGGTCACGACAGGAGCGCCGGGGGTGGAGGAGATCCAGGAAGAATAGCTATGATCCCTTGCCCTCTCGTGTTGGAGATATCGGATAGTTCAGACGAGGCTCCGTTGGTTCGTCTGACCGCATCCCCTATGAAAGAGGAATCGACGACGGATCTGGCGGAAGCGGTCGTTTCTGAGGGGCCTTCCGTCTCCGCGGGACCACTACTGGCTCCAGCAGGAGAGGGAGAGGGGACAGCTACAGCCGAGGAGGTTCAGGGAGAGCTCCCTCTTGGTCTCTCTGTAGGGGAGTCCGGTAGTAGTGAAGCCGGGTCGCTCGCGGTAGTTCAAGAAGCAGGCCGGATAGAGGCTTCGGCGGAGCCTACAGGGGAGGCGCAAGAAATAGGCCAGACTGAGGCCTCGGGGGAGCCTGTGAAGGAGATGCAGATGGTGGTGACTGGGAAAGGCGCGTCGGAGGAAGGGGCACGGCAAGGTGGGAGTCCCGCAATGGGGCTCCCTCGAAAAAGATTTTGGGGAGGCTGGCGCTTGGGCTAGCCAAATTATCTAAAGAAGTCCAAGCTAGGGCCTTGATAGAAGAGGCTGGGAGGTTGGAGGCCTCTCAGACGGAGGTCGCCCAGGTTGGTCCCTCAGGCGGGGATGGTCAACCCAGTAGCTCGAGCGCTGGTGTTGAGGAGGCGTTTTCTGCCTTAATGAGGTCGGCCTTGATCCGGGTGCAGATCCTTCGGCGGACAAGTTTGCAGATTTGGAGTTGGTTGATGCTGCGTTCGGGCAGCAAGGCGTGGCTGAAAGTGTCCATCTCCTTCCCGATATCGACAATATGACCCTGATGAGGATGACTCGGGCCTATGCCTCGCGGGTGAGTTGCCATTCCTGGGTAGTGGATACATTCTGGCTGACTTAACTCTTATTCATTCACTTTTTATCCTGCAGAGTGTTTTGCTTTCTCGGGCGATATGCTGGCGTTTGAGATTGGCGACAGGGGCCAGCATTCAGGCCAGGAGAGACAATGCCGAGCTCCAATCACGACTGAAGGTGTCTGAGAAGTTCAAGGAACTTATGGCTATTAGTGATAGAAGTTTGAAGGGGATAAGGGCGGTACACCAGGTCGCTCTGGCCGAAGTGTCCAAGCAAAAGCGTAGAGTGGAGGAGTTGCAGGAACTCCTGGCGAAGAACCAAAATGCGTGCTTGGAGCTGGCTAGAGTTGAGTCGAAACATTCCGTGGAGGTGGCGGCGATGCGGCGGAAACATAGTGAAAGTTTGGGTCGGCTGGGAAGGGAAGCTGCCGACGAAAGAAAATGCTTGACCAGAATGCTCGACGAAGTGGAGGAGAAGTTGAAGCGGCGCGATGGCGAAATTGCTCACTTGAGGGAGGGCGCTAAATGGCACCAAGGGACGATAGCTCGGGTGAGTAACGAGTTATCCCAAGCCCGGGAGGAGGCCGGAGCTAAACAATTAAGGATCAATACTCTGTAGGAGAGAGTTGAGCTGATCGGGGCTGACAGAACAAGAGCCAGGGGTGAGGCTAAGGAGCTGACCAAGAGGTTGGCCAGATGAGAGGAGGAGGTACGATCTCATTTCCCCCCTTTTAGCTTCTTCTACTGGTCTCTTGTGATGCCGACTGACTTTGGTTTTGCAGATAGCAGAGTTAGGGTTGGAGAATCGGGCTCTCCAGGGTGAGCTCGTGTCCGGCCGCAATAAGAGCTCAGAACTCGAGACGCGGGCCGGCGAGTTCGAGGAGCAAAACATCATTTTGCGGGCTCAAGTTGCGGAGGCTGAGAAGCAGGCTGCTGAGGCTAAGATGCAGCTCGCCATACTCAAGGGGAAGCAGGACGCTATCGGCGTTGACGCCTTCCAACTTGGAATGGAAGAATGTAAAGATAAGATATCCAGTGAGCACCCAGATGGGATCTCTCTTTTCTGGATACTGAAGCTCCCGATGACGGTGAGTCCGAAGGAGAAGAGGAGGATGAATATGTCGACGTCTCCGATACCGATCCTGGTGCCGCCCCGGGTCTCAGCAAAGCCGCAGCTTCTGAGGAACGATCGCAAACTGCTGCTGAAGGGGAAAAGGTATTGGAAAAATGCGAATCTAGTCACACTTCTGCGGATGTAACCGAAGGCTCCTCCAAAACTGACGTGGTTCCCGGCCCTTAGGAGCCACCCCTGTATTTTGCTTTTTGAAAGTCTGACCGTGTTTCTTAATGAATGAAACCTCTATTTTTATTTAAGTGTTTTTCTTTGTATGGCCCTGTTGCCGCCCAGTCTTGCCTCAATCGCAAGCGACTTATGGCTCGTTGATGTTCTTTGGTCATTTTTGTTCCGAGATTGAGGGAATGCATTGGCTTGGCCCAAGGCGGGATGATAGCCTTGACCGACAAACCGACAGGCGATCTGCCCGGTTTGAGTCTTAATTAAAACTCGAGAAATGAAGCCGGCCGGTTAAGACCGATTGGTCGGATAGGTCGGCTTGGGCCGATAGACGGAATAGATCGGCTAGGGCTGACGAGCAAGATAGTCGGCTGGGGCCGACGAGCAAAGTAGGTCGGCTAGGGCCGACGAGCAAAATAGGTCGGCTGGGGCTGACAAGCAAAGTAGGTCGGCTAGGGCCGACGAGCAAAGTAGGTCGGCTAGGGCCGACGAGCAAAATAGGTCGGCTGGGGCCGACGAACAAAGTAGGTCGGCTAGGGCCGACGAGCAAAATAGGTCGGCTGGGGCCGACGAGCAAAATAGGTCGGTAGGTCGGCTAGGGCCGACGAGCTAAATAGGTCGGATAGGGCCGACGTATGGGTGGTTGCCGAAGTATTTTTCGCTTCCTTTGGTCATTTCATTTTTCGTTGAATGAAAGAACAATGTTACGTAGCCTTCGTGCTCATTTTGTTATTCTTCCAGCGCCCTGCCGTTCTGCAGGCAAATCGGTTTTTATTTCACCAAAATTGATGATACGGCACTGTGGGGAACATAAAGCTGCTCTGGTGCTTTCCGGAAGGTGCTCTTTTCCCATGCGGTCGTTTTGGCGTACGGCGCACGCAGCCGTTTACCATTGGGGACATTATTTTCGTAGGACGATCCCCTGATCCTACCAGTTTCCGTAATGCTGGTGGACGGTTCTGCATTTAATGATCGCGATTCGGGATTAAGAGGAAATCTTGCATGCGTCATGGTTCAGACGGTGAGCTCGGCGCGCACTAGGGCGCCGCTTTCATCCTGGGAGGCCACGTGGAGGTGTGGCCCAGGTGTTTGAATCTCGGGGCTTAATAGCCTTGGTAATTGCTCCCGGTCCATTTTTGGCCTATAAAAAGGGAAAGTGGGGTAGTGTTAAGTCATCCCCAAAAGTTTCTTTTCCACTAGAGCTTTCATCATGCTCGTTTCTCTGCTGCTGGGAGGACTGAGCTTTTCTCTTGCAAGCTCTTTGCCTCCGGATAGTTGGGGCGATGAAGGAGCTGCCAAGGATGGCTCGCCCTTAGGGGATGAGTCCCGGAGATCATATGGAGAGCGCACATGGAGGGCGCATAGATCACACGGAGAGCGCACACATACTCTTCCCGTGTGACCTTTGTGGTTCCCCTTCGGAGACGTATGGTAGGGGTGCACGCGGGCTCCCCATGGTCGTTTGAACTTCTCCTCCTCCCCTGATTTGGATCCCTGGGCTCGTCCTGCCTGGGGAATCTTTCACCACATGGGGAGGGGGTGAAAGCGTGCCGCCCGCCGATGCCTTGTCCTTGAGCCATGGCAAGGTAGGGCGGCGCACATTCGGTTTGGGAGAGCGCTTCGCCGCCAGGGTCTGCTGGCTTCCTACCTGCTCGCCGGGGGGTCCCTCGGTTGGGTGGTCTGGGATGGCCACCCAGATATCTCGGTTGGGTCACCGAGATATCATTATTGACTGAAGCTGGCCGCAACTATTGGTCCATGTCGCCCGGCTATTATCAGCTCGAGCTGACTGGATGCGGCTTATCTGGTTCGGCGATCGGATGCCGGAGCACCACGGTTGCCCAGGTCTGCTTTGGAGCAGTTGCCCGAGTTTTGTATTCGTCTTTATTTTATGCATTTCAATGCTCTTGTAATGCCTTTCAGGCATTTGTAACCGGTTTTGACGGCAATAAAGAGAGTTCTATTCTGTTTCTCAATCTCTATTTCTTCTGTGCCAAGCTTATTGTTGTTGTTGGGCATGGGTGCCTCGCTCGTTCTTAGGCGAAGATCCCGCGCTATCCGAACTAGTCGAGGTTCGCAAGCGGCGGTTTGGAGATCGTTCGGCGGAACACGTTCCTTACTTGGTTCGAAGCTTGGTATTTTGTCTCGTTCGAATATTCGCGGCTCGGCCTTGTCGAGGTTCGGAGAATTCGTAGCTCGACCCAGCCGAGGCTCGGAGATTTCATAGCTCGGTCCAGCCGAGGTTCGGAGATTTCATAGCTCGGTCCAGCCGAGTTTCGGAGAAATTTTACCTGGCCTGCCAAGGTTCGGAGAACTTGTAGCTCGGCGGAGCCGAGGTTCGGAGAACTTTTTACTTGGCCCTGCCAAGGTTCGGAGAACTTGTAGCTCGGCCCAGCCGAGGTTCGGAGAAGTTTTACTTGGCCCTGCCAAGGTTCGGGGAACTTGTAGCTCGGCCCAGCCGAGGTTCGGAGAAGTTTTACTTGGCCCTGCCAGGGTTCGGAGATTCAGGGCTCGGAGAAATGACTTAGCTGCCACTATGAGCCGTAGTGTAAGGTCTCTATGATGCTTGGTGAGGGGCGCCAGAGAAAACGAGCGGTATGTTGTCACGCTTCTTTATTTATGACGTTATCCTTCCCGAGGGGACAAGTCACTGGCCATACGCTGGATTTCTTCCCTCCGTGCTTCCCGAAAAAGAGCTTGGGGAAGTGCTGGGAGCATTTATTATGGGGGGCCGGCAGATCGGAAAATATCCTGTTCAGGGGGTTTCCCGAATAATCCGTACGTGCTTACCGATCTCTCTCGGGATGGGGCATGACCCTTCGGATTCCGCAGGCAATAAAGCGATGACACGTGGCGAGTTCTCGTAGGTCGGTTGCTGCGGTGCGTCCGATCGAGATACCCGCCTGGCAAGTATAAATATGACCGAGGGGTGTGGTCTTAGTCATTCCTCGGTTTAGATCTTGAAATAGTATTAGACCATGGCTTCTCAAGGGCGATCCTCCGAAGAGTTACGTGCATCACTCGACGGTCTGTTACACCCGCAGAGGGGTGTACCACAATCACTATTGACGGGTTGGGTCTGGCGTCGACCCTTGCGAGCCAACAGCAGCTCGTAAGGGTCGTCGAGGAGTACGTGGATGTATCCACTAAGGAGGCGGAGGCCTTGCGCCGGGTGGCAGACCGGCAGAGGGAGGAGATCGCATCACTTCGCCAGCAGGTTGCCGACCTCACCGAGCGCCTGGAGGATCTGCTGGCCTCTGGGAGCGACTCCGAACCCTGATTTAGGGCCTCCGTTACTTTTGCTTTCTGTTTTTGCTTTTCTTGTCTCTTTTTGTACTCCCTTTTTCCCGATCAATGAAAAAAGGCTTTGTTTGGGTAACCTTCTTTTTTCAAGAGTTTTTAGCTTTAAACATGCCAGTCGCATAATAGTTGGGGAGTCGGCGTGGCTCCACTGGTTCACGCGTCGAGATAGACGCTTTGTTTGATGGGTTACAGGGGCGTTTACCCAAAGATTTTAGTAGCAGAGGAGAATTCCCTGGCTCTGCTCGGGGCTTTTGGCTGATTACGTGGGGCTTATTGAACCCTTTAAGGGGTTTGCCGGAGGTGCCTTCTTTGTGCGCGTCGATGGTTTTTTGCTCAGCATGCTTCTTTCTATACCGGCGGAAGTTTTGGGGACTATTTGGAAGTCCCTCGGCCTTAATCGGGGCCTGCGTATTTTGGTTTCCAGCCGGTGTCTTAATCTGAAGAATTTTTATTCGGCCTTGCTGAGTTCGGAGAACGTTTTACTTGGCGCTGCCAAGGTTCGGAGAATTTACAGCTCGGCTCAGCCGAGGTTCGGAGAATATTTTACTTGGCCCTGCCAAGGTTCGGAGAATTTGTTGCTCGGCCAGCCGAGGTTCGGAGAATTTTTACTTGGCCCTGCCAAGGTTCGGAGAATTTGTTGCTCGGCCCAGCCGAGGTTCGGAGAATATTTTACTTGGCCCTGCCAAGGTTCGGAGAATTTGTTGCTCGGCCCAGCCGAGGTTCAGAGGATTTTTACTTGGCCCTGCCAAGGTTCGGAGAATTTGTTGCTCGGCCCAGCCGAGGTTCGGAGAATTTTTACTTGGCCCTGCCAAGGTTCAGAGAATTTTTACTTGGCCCTGCCAAGGTTCGGAGAATTTGTTGCTCGGCCCAGCCGAGGTTCGGAGGATTTTTACTTGGCCCTGCCAAGGTTCGGAGAATTTGTTGCTCGGCCCAGCCGAGGTTCGGAGGATTTTTACTTGGCCCTGCCAAGGTTCGGAGAATTTTTACTTGGCCCTGCCAAGGTTCGGAGGATTTGTTGCTCGGCCCAGCCGAGGTTCGGAGAATATTTTACTTGGCCCTGCCAAGGTTCGGAGAATTTGTTGCTCGGCCCTGCCGAGGTTCGGAGGATTTTTACTTGGCCCTGCCAAGGTTCGGAGAATTTTTACTTGGCCCTGCCAAGGTTCGGAGAATTTGTTGCTCGGCCCAGCCGAGGTTCGGAGAATATTTTACTTGGCCCTGCCAAGGTTCGGAGAATTTGTTGCTCGGCCCAGCCGAGGTTCGGAGGATTTTTACTTGGCCCTGCCAAGGTTCGGAGGATTTTTACTTGGCCCTGCCAAGGTTCGGAGAATTTGTTGCTCGGCCCAGCCGAGGTTCGAAGAATTTTTACTTGGCCCTGCCAAGGTTCAGAGAATTTCTCCAGACAAGTAGCTCGATCGTGCCGAGGATTGGTAAGCAGCATCTATTTCTTTTGCAATCTTTGGCGATGTAGTGCATAATGATTTGCATTGAAAAAATGTGCCGACAGGAAGATATAATGAGGCATATGAAAATAAACTTGGAGAGGACGTACCCTATTGATAATATTTTCAGAGATTGTCCGAATTCCACGTCCGGGGAATGGATTTTCCATCCAAATCTTGTAGCTTGTAGGTTTCCGGTCCAATGATCTCCGCTACTTGGTACGGGCCCTCCCAGTTTGGCGCCAGCTTTCCCTGTTCCAGCGGTTTGGAAACAGAGGCCTTTTGGAGGACAAGGTCGCCGGGCAGGAAGGCTTTCCCTTTGACTCTGGAGGCGTGATAACGGGCTACCCTTTGTTGATAAGCGGCCATTCTAATCCGGGCCTTCTCTCTGATCTCCTCTACCAGGTCGAGGTTGGTGCGGAGCTATTCATTGCTAGCTTCCTCTGAGTAGCTTTCCACCCGCAACGATGGGAGGCCTATTTCTACAGGGATAACGGCCTCTGTACCGAAAGCCATTCGGAATGGGGTTTCACCCGTCGGGATTCTCGGGGTGGTGCGGTAGGCCCATAAGACATGATACAGCTCCTCCGCCCACCTGCCTTGGGCTCTGGAGAGGCGAGCTTTGATTCCCTGAAGGAGGGTCCTGTTGGTCACTTCGGCCGCTCCATTGGCTTGTGGGTGCCCGACCGAAGTGAGGTGGTGACGGATTCCATGCTCCTCACAGAACTAGCGAAATTTAGAGTTGTCAAACTGTTTACCGTTGTCGGTGATTATGGTATGCGGGAGGCCAAATCGGCAGATGATGGACCTCCACACAAAATCTCTGGCCCGTGCCTCGGTAATTTGTGCAACTGCTTCTGCTTCGACCCATTTGGTGAAGTAGTCGATGGCGACAAATAGAAATTTCCACTGTCCTGTAGCAAGCGGGAATGGGCCGAGGATGTCCATCCCCCATTTGGCAAAGGGCCAAGCGGAGGATATGGAAACTAGTTCGACGGAAGGGAGCCTTTGGATGCTTGAGTGCCTCTGGCAGGGGTCGCAGGCTCGGACTAGATCGTCCGCATCCTTTTGCATGGTCGGTCAGTAGTAGCCTTGTCGCAGCACCTTGTGGCATAGGGACCAGCTTCCCAGATAGTTGCCACAAATCCCTTCATGTACTTCACGCAGAGCATAATCTGCTTCGGATGGGCGAAGGCATCTGAGCAGCGCATAGAAAAAGATTGTTGTAAAGCTGGTTGTCAATCAGCACGTAGTGAGTGGCCTGCAGCTTCAGCTTTCTAGCCTCCCTTCGGTCGGATGGAAGCGACCCTTCTCTGAGATATTTGAGGATAGGGTCGAACCATGATGGTTCAGCCTCAACTTGCATTATTCGGTCGGCTTCCGCGATGCTGGATTTTTCCAAAGTCTCCAGATGGAACCTTTGCTCGGCGTCCATTGACTCCGCGGTCGCCAATCGGGAGAGTAGGTCGGCGCGGGCGTTCTCGGATCTGGGAATCTGAATAATTTCAAATTCGGCAAAATGGGAAGCAGGTTCCGCACCTCCTGAAGATATCGAACCATGTTTGGCTCCCAGGCTTCAAACTCTCCTCGTACATGGCCGGCTACCAGCTGAGAGTCGGTGAAGGCATTAAGCTTATCCACCTTCAGATTCAGGCGATTCGAAGGCCGGCTAATAGGGCTTCGTACTCGGCTTCGTTGTTGGAGGCTGGGAAGGAGAATCGGATGCCATATTCAAAGGTTATCCCCTCCGGACTGGTGAGAACCAGGCCCGCACCGGAGCGATGGGCATTAGATGACCCGTCGCCATGGAGGAGCCACCGGGCTCTAGGTTTTGGTTCTTCAGGGGAATCTGGGGTAGAACTGTCCTCCGGGATGGTACACTCGAGGAGGAAGTCGGCTAGCACCCGGGCTTTGATGGCTGGACGAGGCTGAAAATGTATATCATGCTCGCTTAGCTCGACGGCCCACTTGGTCATTCTCCCGATGTCTCGGGACGGTGGACCACCGCCTTGATGGGTTGGTCGGTTAGGACCGTCACGGAATGTGCTTGGAAGTATGGCCGCAGCTTTTGAACTGAGGTGATTAAGGCCAACACCATCTTTTCAATTCTGCTGTACCTTATCTCCGCATCACGGAGTAGCCTGCTGACATAGTAGATCGGCTTTTGGACTTTGCCTTCTTCTTTGATCAGCACCGAGCAAACCGCACCTTCCAAAACAGCCAGGTACAAGAATAGGGTCTCTCCTGGGGCCGGACTACTAAGGAGTGGGGTGAGCCGAGGTACTTCTTGAGATCTTGAAATGACCTTTGGCATTCGGGAGTCCACTGAAAGTTTTTTGCCGATCGGAGAGTTTTGAAGAAGGGGAGGCATCTCTCGGCCGACCGCGCCACGAAGCGGTTTAGGGCCGCTATTCTCCCGGTTAGGCGTTGGACCTCTTTGACAGATGCCGGGGGCACCATTTGTTGGAGAGCTTGAATCTTCTGGGGGTTGGCTTCGATACCTCGCTGGGAGACCATGAAGCCAAGAAACTTCCCGGAGTTAACACCGAAGGCACATTTGGTCGGGTTAAGTCTCATCCCGTACTTGCACAGCGTGGCAAAGCTCTCTGTGAGGTCCTCGACATGCTATGATGCCTCCTTGCTTTTGACCAGCATGTCATCCACGTACACCTCTATTCCGGTCGATTTGCTCCTTGAATACTTTGTTGACCAGCCTCTGGTAGGTGGCACCTGCATTTTTAAGACCAAAAGGCATAACACGGTAACAGTAAGTACCTCGGTCGGTTATGAAGGCGGTCTTTTCTTCATCTTCAGGGGCCATTCGGATCTGATTGTAGCCTGAATAGGCGTCCATGAATGACAGCATCTAGTGGCCTGAGGTGGCGTCCACGAGCTGGCCGATCTGAGGGAGGGGGAAGCTGTCCTTCGGGCAGGCTTTGTTGAGGTCGGTGAAGTCGATGCAGATTCTCCATTTGCCGTTCGACTTCTTCACCATGACGACGTTTGATAGCCAGCTCGGATAATTCACCTCCCGGACGAAATTAGCCTTGATGAGTTTGTCTACTTCTTCTTCAATGGCCTTTTGTCGCTCCGGGGCAAAGCTTCTCTTTTTCTGCTTGACGGACATGTGCATCTCGTCAACATTGAGATGATGGACGAGAACCTCGGGGCTGATCCCTGGCATGTCGGAGGTGGACCAGGCGAAGATGTCAGCATTGCCTCGGAGGAACCTGATCAGTCTGCGCCGAGACTCTCCTTTGAGCAGCGACCCAATCTTTATAGTTCGGTCGGGACGAGCCTCATCCAATGGCACCTCCTCTAATTCCTCTGCCGGTTCTCCCCGCTGTTCGGCGAAGTCCTCGCGAGCATCCAGCCCATCAACTTCTGGCATTCTAGACTGAAGGCTTGTAACAAAGCACTGCCGAGCCATGGCCTGACTTCCCCGAACAACTCCAACTCCTAGCTCGGTGGGAAACTTCATGGATAGATGCGGGATGGAGACAACTGCCTTGAGGGACATTAGACCGGGCCTGCCGAATATTGCGTTGTATGGAGATCTGAGGTCGGTTACTAGGAAGTCTGTCTGGACAATGGTCACAAGGGGCCATGTTCCCGCGCGGACCGTTAGGGTGACGACCCCTTCCGGGACGACGACGTCGCCTGTAAATCCCATCAAGGTGGAATCCATGGCTCGAAGGTTTTCCATGAGTAATTTCATCCTGGCAAACACATCGAGGTACAAAACATTTATCGAACTTCCACTATCAACTAGGATTCGGCTTACATCATAGTTATTCAAATTAAGGGATACAACTAGTGCATCATCATGGGGAAGCTGTATCCCTAGGAGATCATCATCGGAGAAGGAGAGCTCGCTCGTCCGTGCCTTCTTTGGCGCCGATCCTTCACTGTTGCCCCTGGGGCTTGATCCGCTGGCCTCTTCAATCATGTTAATGCGGCCGATAACGGGCGGATTCGGGGGAGGAGGAGGTTGTTGAAGTTCGGGCTGGCGGTCACCTCCTTGTTATTGCGGCTCGGGCGCCCTCCTGAACTGATTCAGTCGCCCCCACTGGATCAGTCTCTCGATTTCATTTTTCAGCTGCCAGCATTCTTCAGTGTCGTGGTCGTGCTCCCGGTGGTAATGGCAGTACTTGGTGGGATCTCTTCGGGTCGGGTTCCCTCGAAGAGGCACTGGCCGAGGGAGCTGGTGCTCTATTTCCATAAGGATTTGCGCCCGGGGCATGGTCAGCGGAGTGTAGTGATTGAATCGCCTGAGAGAGCTCCGGGAGCAATTCCTTGGCGGCAGCGGAGGGACTCTCTAGCGGCGAGGCGGACTTGGTCGCCGAGCGGGATGGTGCCTGTCGGGAACTTTGGGCTCCTTCTTCTTTGCCTGCTCAGCGCGGGCAACTCTCCGCGATTCTTTGACCCTAGCGTACTTGTCCGCCATGGCCATCATATCAGAGAGGCTGGGGGGGTAGCTGACCTCCATAGCTAGGTAGAAGTCGCTCTCCTTCGAAACTCCCCCCGCCAGGGAAGACATGGCCACCTCATGATTAAGGTGGTCCACCTCCAACATGGCCTTATTGAAACGGCCAAGATAATTCCTCAAGGACTCCCCCTCTCTCTGCTTGACTTTGGAGAGGGAGTCAGATCTTCATCGGTGGCGGCGGCTGCTGACGAACTTACCAATAAAAAGGCGGCTCAGCTCGTCAAATGAATCGATGGAACCTGGCTTCAAAGCATTGAACCAGGTTCGGGCGGATCCTCTGAGGGTGGAGGGGAAGGCGCGGCAGAGGACCGCATCAGATGCTTCGTGGAACATCATTATTGACCGAAAGCTGCTAAGATGGTCGTCCGGGTCAGAAGAGCCGTGGTAAGGATCGATGGCTGGTAATTTGACATGGGAGGGAATCACTTCCTCCATAATCCTCTTAGAGAAAGGGATGCCCTGCTCCGCCTTGTGCTGGGGCGGATGGGCCTGCTTGGCGGCGTCCAGTTCTTGACGCATTTCCTGGATCTGATGACGGATCTCCTCTTCGCCAGCCAGAGAAGGAGCTGGGCGAGAAGATCGCAGAGACGGCGCCGAATCATGGTGGAAGGTCACCGGTGAGAGAGACCGGGCTCGCCGAGATCTGGGAGGATCTCCGTTGTGACCGCCTCGCGGGACCGGCTTGTCCCCTCTAGGTCGATGTGGGGGGTCCGCGGATTTGTGCGGACTGGAGGAGGAAGTCGCCGGCAAAGAAGGAACCACCGCTTCCTTGTGAAAGTGTGGAGCAGGAGGAACCGTAAGGCGCTCCTGGACCAGATGGGTCAGAGTTTGAACTTGTTGGACCAGCGAAGCAAACTGGTCCTGGGTCACCGGGATGGCAGGCGGTGATGGGGTTTCGACTGGTGGTGGTTGCGGCGCTATACCGCTCGTCGGATCAGGCCTCTGGGAAGCGACCTGATCTTGAGCTTCTGAGGTTGCTCTTCTCCGATTGGCCATTAAAGAGGTTCTACTCCGGATTTAGATCATTATCTCCTCTTTTCAAGTTTTAATGGGACTTGAGGCCCTTCCTCTAGCGCCAATCTGTTGCCGCCGGGATCCGTCCTCCGACTCGGGCGTAGTCGATCTCCAGTGGGCAGACCTGCACACAAGTCCTCGCGCGAGAGGCATTGGGGTGGCCCTCCGCGGAAGACCCTTCGATGCTCAAGTCAGTGGGAGGAAATTGGCGATCAACCAGAAAGTGGGGAGGTGGATCTCTCCGGGAGGCCTCTCTGGGGGCGGCCAATCGGGAGCTCTAGAGGGCAAGAGCACCGACGAGCTACCAGCGAGAGCAAGAGAGTGAGAGTGGGGGTGTAAGTGCGCATGTGCGTACCTGAGGAAAACTAGGAGTGTCCCATTTATAGACTATTACCTGGATCTTGAGCGCCTTCTGGAAGGTTCAGAGGTTGTTAGGATACGGGAGTGGATCGAATCAGGCCGTTGTGGGGCTGTTGGGATCCGTATCTTGTCCGTTAGGGGATCGACGGCTGGGAGAGCTCCTTGATGGCTTAAGATCTGGTAGATGTGTAGGTCTCAGGTAGCCTTGATAGGTTCTAGACCACTTCTCAGCATGATTCCTTGCCTAGGGTGCCGTTATAGTAGGCTGAGGCTCTCCCGCGTCAGGTTCCGCGGAGGTGGGTATTGGATCGTGGGTCGTTCAGTGAAGTCGGGTCATGGAGGCTCGGAGGAAACGAACTACAGGAAGTTCGGGAGAGCCGAGCTATGGAAGCCCAGGGAGACCGAGCTGTGGGAGCCCGGGGAGGGCCGAGCTACGGAAGCCCGAGAAGGCCGAGCTACGGGAGCCCAGGGAGGCCGAGTTACAGAAGCCCGGGAAGGCCGAGCTACGGGAGCCCGAGGAGGCCGAGCTACAGAAGCCCAGGGAGGCCAAGCTACAGAAGCCCGGGAAGGCCGAGCTACGGGAGCCCGGGGAAGCCGAGCTACGGGAGCCCGGGATGGCCGAGCTACGGGAGCCCGGTAAGGCCGAGCTACGGAGGGGGTTGGTCTTAGCCTCCTCGCACGGATATTGATGCAATGACGATTTTACCCCTCAACAAGTTGGAATAATTTATGGCATTTTTGGCCCATGGAGCTATTTTTCAAACCGATGTCCTTTGATACTAGCTTAATAACTTTAGCATGAGAGCCAAAATATTTATGAAAATAATGTTAAAGTGAAAAACGCTGAAGTGGCCTTTTCATTAGAATGGAAGCGCCACTTCTAATGGCATTTCTAAGCACTCTTTACACCAACCTGAGACTCTTTTGTTTTGCTATCTCGGTTGAAGGAGGGTATTTGCGCACAAAAGCACCACTTGGAGTGGCTTCAAGTGGCATTTCTGAGCACCCTTTTCACTCCAACCCGAAACCCTTCTATTTTGCTATCTCGGTTGAAGGAGTGGGTATCCTCGCATAAAAACGCCACTAGGAGTAGTGCTTTTAGAAGCGCCACTTCAAGTGGCGCTTCTGAGCAGCTTTACAACTAATCCAAGCCTTCTCTTCTCTTTTTCTGTCTCGGCCTTTTCTTGTCTCCTCTTCTCTTCTGAGCAACCTTCACAACTTACCCAGCAACTCGACCATCCTCCCTTTTCCTATCGGCACCCATCAACCAGAGCCTCTTCTCTTTTCCTTGTCTCCTCTTCAACTTCTCCTC
Organism: Calamus simplicifolius; assembly: GCA_900491605.1. Taxonomy (NCBI): domain Eukaryota; kingdom Viridiplantae; phylum Streptophyta; class Magnoliopsida; order Arecales; family Arecaceae; genus Calamus; species Calamus simplicifolius. The sequence continues at coordinate 692,137 of UESW01003856.1, forward strand.
TTAAAGCAACCCCTCTTCCAACCAGTGCCCATCCAATTCTTCTCCCTTTAAAAGGTATGATTTTTTTGCTTGATGTCTTTGTTTTCTTTCTTTTACAAGAATTATTATGTTATATTTCTTGCTATCTATCAAAAAATAACTAGTTTCATTGAGATGAAATTTTTTTTTGTTGCTTCTATAATTACTTAGGATTATGTGTCCGAAACTTAAACTATACCTATAATATAACAAAGTTTGCATGGTTTCTTGCAATATAGCAAAGTATATCTGCTTCTAGATAATTTTTTATTTGCTTAAAAACCATACATATAATTGTTTAGATAGACACAAGATTTTATGTGTGGAGAAGAAATAATTTTTTTAAAAATATTTTGAATGATTTACTTCACTAATGATATGTGCATGGATGTGATTGATTTTTTATATTTTAAATGTTATAACAGGCATAATGTTAAAATTGGAAATGTGTATGTGTTATTTAAATGCTAAATGCTACTGAAATATATGCATATATGATTTTTAGTCCGTTTGTAATTGATTCGAGATAAAATTTGAACACCATTTTTTAGATGGAAATTGTTAGAGTTTTGCTCTATTGTAATGGATCAATTGAACATGGCCTAAATGGGATAGAGTATAATCAACCTCCATGTAAAAGTTTTAGATTGAGCACGGGAACACGTTATGCTGAGTTGGTTAATTGGGTACATAGTATTCTTAAAATTTCAATGCAAAGATATATTATGAGATTGATGTGGAGATTTCCAACCTTGCATCAAAAGTATATGCTTTATCGAATCGAGGAGGATGACGATGTAGAGGAAATGTTGACATTTTTCTCCAAAATTTTAGATTATCGATATATTGAGCTATATATTTTAAGGATAATGCTCCAGAGTCATTGGTCATACAAAAAATGTTTTGGATAGTTCTCCTATAGCTCAGCAGCAGGTCGGGACTCCAGTGGGTATCCCAATAATTGAAGAAGTTATGCCAGCAGTACAGACTGATGATGCGGTAATGCAGAGTGATGATGTGGTCAACAATCAGTTCAATACTGATAGTCAAAAAATTGACTCAAATAAGAGTGCAGATGATGACTATTGGCCTGAACATGATGACTCTGATGAAGAGCCAGATGAAGATGAGGAGCCATATGAAATGATGTAGTTTATGGTACTGGCTGTAGTTCCATTCCTGTATATAGTCATTCAGAAACTATTCCAACTCAGGTACATGAACATCAAGCCTTTCCATATGATCAAATACCAGAATTTATCATGACTTGAATTTGCAAGATATCGGATGTGTTAGTACTCAAAAAGAGTTATCCTTTTATTCTCAATTTTGGGATGCATCAATGACTGAGTTTATTAAAGGATTATTGTTTATTAGTAAAGATGAACTGAAGAGAGCATGTAAAATTTATCACATCAAGAAGCATCAGACGTATAATATGGTAGAGTCAAAGAAATCATTTTGGTCTGTAAAATGTCTCTTCAAGTACTACCCACAGCTGTCAATGGAGGTTGTGTGCTACAAAGTTAAAGAAGCATGAATATTTTGAAATCACAAGGTATAAGGGGCCACACTCTTGTTTGTTTAGCAATTTAACTCAGGATAACAAATACATTAGTTCTCGAGTTATTAGCTATATTGTTCGACATATTGTAGAGAAAGATCCAAGTATTAATATTGAAGCTATAATAGCAACTGTTGCAGAATAATTTTATTACGGTGTCATATTCTAAAGCATGGCATGGCAAGCAGAAGGCATTAATTGATATATTTGGTGAATGAAAACCATCATATGCTAAGCTACCTAAATACATGCTTGCACTGCAGAATGCAAACTCTGAAACAATAGTTTGTTGGGATTTCTACAGAGAAGTGAGTTATTCTGTACGTATCCTAAATTATGTATTATGGGCATTTTATCCATCCATTGAGGGGTTTCGATATTGTCGCCTGATGATTTTTATTGATGGAACACATCTTTATGAAAAGTACAGGAGGAAGATGTCATTACCACAAGCACTGATAATATGATATTTTCACTAGCCTATGCAATTATGGATGAAGAGTGTACTGCTAGCTGGAGTTGGTTTTTGTTGAGGCTCAGGAGGCATGTTATGAAAGATAGAAATGACATTTGTCTTATTTCTGACAGACATCCAAGTATACTAAGTGTCTTATTTTAATTCGAGACGCACGAAAGCTAGTAGGTATGTGTAGGAGAATCAAAATAACTTCTTAACTCCTCATGTTTCAATTAAGCTTATTGAAGTTAGTCCAAAGCTAATGAGCACAGAGTAACTAGATACAACATGCAAATAGGCACTTATGAAGTTGTGACAAGGAGATACAGTAAAGCTCTCAGGGATAGAGGCAACATTCAGAATGTATCACTCAGTGATCAAAATTGTTCTTGTGAAAAGTAAAAAAATTATAATATCCATGTACACATGTTTTAGCAGTGTGCCAGGAGATTGGCATGGACTTGATGCCTTTTGTTGACGAGTATACAGTATTGACTCCTACATTAATGCCTGGGTGAGGAGTTCAATCCGTTACCCCACGAAGACTACTCGATGGAAATGCCATTCATGTGCATTCCTGATCGGGATCATCTCAGGCTGAATAAAAAAGGAAAACTAAAGTCAACCCAGATTCCTAATGAAATGGATGATGTTCAGGCTAGAAGTAGAAGTCAATGTAGCATTTGTAGGCAAACGGGTCATTTTAGACGTCATTGTCCTAACTTTAATGCTGGACATTCAGGATCATAAATTATCACACTCTTGAGTTAACATATGTATGCCAATTCTTTATTTCTTGCGATCATCCGATCCGAAAAGGCTTTTTTTTTGTACCATCTATGTCTAAAACTTGTATTGATCATACATCTAAAGCTAAATTCAATTGCAAGTGAAACACAAGTTGAAACACTGATTACTGCATTCACAAAAATTGGCACATAGACCCTACAGGGATGGACAGTGATGTGAAAATTATGGAGTTAATGTGTTGGTAATAGGGTGCAGAAATCAGTGTTTTGTAGTTCTACTCTTGAAATATTTCTCAACCACAAATATAAACATTCAAGAAGTACATATGGTACAAGTGAGGTGCATTTCTGATATGCTTACTTCTGTCTTTTGAGAATATTTCCCACACAACAGGCTGCACATTGTGTTCTACATTTTGGTTATGCAGAAGTTCTTTTAAAGTAAATCATATCATAACAATTTTGGTTATGCAAAGAAATGGTGTCGTTAATGGATCATTTGTTGCTACTCTCTTTGTTGGTACATTTGATTTTCTTATTTCTAGCTTGCAGTGACACTTGTGATGCACATGAGCAGAAATCCTAGGTGCTCAATTTGTAAGTATTGCTAAAGATTGATTGGTGCATGAGAAAACATATGGATGGTTGTAGTTAAATAGATTTGAGAGAGTATGCGGAGTTGGGATTTTTGAGTTAGGTTGCAAGATGCACCACATCTTTTATTTTAGGAGGCAGATTTGGTTGGGATTTTCTTAAAAATCCTGGATTCTTAAGAGTGACTCTGGTTTGCAGTTAGACATAGGTAGCCTGGATGTTATTTTTTTCCCTCTATCACACCTGATGGAGGTACTCCTACCAATCACTTGAGGTTTCGTGCAAGAGTCTGTTGAACTTCTGAAGGATGTCTCTTGAAATTGTTGAGAATGTTTTATTGACTGACTCTGGCTTTCTGTGAAGCTTGGGTTACTTTGTCTCCAAAATTGTTTGAGAATGCGCTCCTGTAGATGTTTCGTAGTATATATTACCTCTGTATTGTTGCTCTATATATCAATAATTTTAACAAGGCATGGACTTGCTAGAGAAGTCAGTGGGACTTATTAGTATATTGTAGTTTGCTGAAATGTGTATTGTAGTTTCCAACTTTCAGTGTTTGTTTTTAAGTCATTCTCTGAAATCATTGGTCATTATGAAACAATATGCTCTTCGTCTTGCAGTTGAGTGTTCCTGGATGTGTGAGGCTCAGTGTGGAGGGCCTCATTAACGCCCTAAAGGTTGTTAAGTTTTCAGGTATGCCAGGGATAAAGCACCTCAAACTTGGTAGGCTTTTTAGTGTGTCACAAGAACAGTTTGAAGAGCTGAAGTTCTTGTTAGGTGCCGGCCAAGTTCAGCAGCAGAAATCTCGCAAGGCTCGGTTCTATCACCTTGGCCGCTCTTCTCTAGCTTCAAGTTGAGTGTTGTTCAATCTTGGTCTACCAGTTTGGGAGCTAGCAGCTTTTCATTGGCAAGCATTACAGAACACATCATGCTTATTCCATCATCCCTTGTTCTGCCAGGAAACGGTGCTGAAGATATTTTATGTTCATGCTTCGGCCATCCTTTTCTTCTTAAAGATGTTTTGTCCATGCCTATAGATATGCTACATCGAGCAAACATGAGGTGCTTATGCAAAATCATCTTGGAGTTAAGACCTTATTAGTTGTCAAGGGCTCATGAAAATTTTTATGTTGGAGCCTTGTTCATGTATCTCTATTGAGATAATGTATCTTGTCTGTTTTACATGTACATACACATATCAAACCTTGTATTTTGTCCTGTGAACTATACAAGCATTGTATTTCTCTGGTTGTTTTCAATTTCAGTTTCTTCCTTTTACCCTGTATCACTGAATTAAATGAAATTGATGGTTTGAATGGAGAGGGCAAACTTTTTGCAATTCTTGTTGCAGGAAATCTCTTGCTCAATTTATGATAGCTTGAATCCATCCAATTTGCTACAATAATAGAATATATGGATTTTGGTGCCATGTTTGATGGTTATATTTTTTAAAGCTAATGATTAGGTTATAAATTTGAGAATGTTCTGCAACCTTTTTTATTTTTTTGAATTTTATCCTTAACTAGCATGCCATTTATAGGACCCAATAATTTCGGAGGAGTGGGGGAAAGTCAATTGTGCCACTTGTGGAGTAAGACCATGAAAGATCAGCAATAAGAACAAAAAGAAACAGAGAAAGATCAGTACACTAAAGCTAGCGTAAAGGGGAACTCTACCAAAACTTTTCCGAAACTCTTTCAAAACAATATGCTGAAACACTTCTGAAAGTCATTTGTAAAATACATTTGAAACACTTATAAAGTATATTTTAAATTATTCCTAAAAGCAACATTACATATGGCATCAACAACTCATCTCATCAATTTGCTGAAAGCGCCATATTTGATGAAGTTTCATGAAGCGCCACTTCAAGTGGTGCTTTCGATTGTTTGATCAAGGAGCATGGCTGCAGTATTGATGTTTGTTGGCTCGGGTATTTTGATATTTATTGGTTGTTTCTCGGTCAAAGAAGATGCTGCAAAACTAGTCCTCACAGATTTCTTCAAAACAACAACCTCATCCTCCAAATCTTGGATTTGGTCCATCAACCGCTTCTCCAACCCAGTCCATGTTACTAAGAGTGCCACAACATGGTGAGCCCTTGCAGTCATTTTGCTTTTCTTTCCTGCTGATTCCCTTGTTGTGCATTGAATCCTGATGCTTTTCAGCTGCTGAAGTAAAGGATTAGCAGATACATTCATACTTTTGTATTTAAGTAGATATACTTGTAAGCCACTAATACATGAATAACTTCGATGCAGGGAACAAAACCAGACAGGTGGTTTTCTTAGCCGCTAATATATACCTCTAATGGTAAACATTATATAATTTCCATGAATATATTTGTGACTCTTCATGTGATTAAACTATTCCATCTTTAAAATCTTAGGGAACGAATATTGTTCTTGTATTTGCAGTGCCACCCAAAGAGCTTTATGCAACCCAACTCTCTCAGCTTCAGGAAATGGGTTTCTTCGACACTCAGGAGAACATCCAAGCACTGAGTGCCACCGTTGGGAATGTCCATGCTGCAGTCGAGCGACTCCTGAGAAATCTTGGCCAGTAGATAATTGTGGGATCAATGTACCTTATTTTATAGTAGCCTACATTATTTGGGTTTGTAAGATTAGTTGGTTTCACCTGTCTTCATAGCTTTAAAGAGGGCAAAACATGTAGGAACTTTTACATTTTTCCATTTGAGTTCGTTAAATAGGGATTGATTCAACTCGAAGGAAAATCTTATTTCCTTCATCACTGTTGTATGAAAGATATTTTTCCTCAAACATATCAAAATTATCATTTTTTATTACATTTTACTTCTTCAATATCCAATCTAAGTGAAGGGGAACTCTATCGAAACACTTCGGAAACTCTTCCGAAACTCTTCCAAAACTATAACATAACACTTCTATTACATTTACTTCTTCAATCTCCAATCTAGGTGAAAGGAAACTCTACCGAAACTCTTTCGAAGCTCTTCCGAAAGTCTACCATAACACTTCCGAAAGTAGTTTGTAAATATATTTTAAACACTTATAAAATGCATATTTGAAATATCCCTACAAGCAACATTACATATGGCATCAACAATCACGATAGAAAATCATCTCACGAGCATAAAATACCATCACATGAACTAAATAACAAACACCTCATCAAGCATAAATATATGTGATATATTAAACAAAATAATGTTTACAAAATTTTGTTTTAGTACAACAAACTAGGTTCCACAACCTCATCTAGGAGGTCGGCGAACTCGTCTAGTTCATCGCCTATAGGTCGCAATCGATGGAGAGCCCTCATCAGTCACCTGAGATACCACCTCCTATATGGGGATCATACTAGGATGGGTAACATCAGGCATATCAGTATCCTCATGCGAGTGGATGACATCCTCATAGATCTCGACGATATCTATATCAGCAATGTCAGCAATGAGATATGTAGTATGATCTCGACTGGTAGATGTACCCTCATCGGCATCCCTTATGTGCGAATACTCATGTGCATATGGCGACTGCATGTAAGAAGGCAATGTTGTATAATAGAACGTATCCATCATCGAATCAACATCAGCTCGTATCACCATCGATTCCTCATAGCCTCATGCCAGTGCAAGTGTACTCCGAACGTATTGATGTCCGATGGCAGGCAACATATCATCACACATTGCCTTCATGCTCCTCAAAATCTCTATTCGCTCGGCCTCCAATGGCATAAGTATAGCTCGCTCGACCTCCAAGGTCAACTGTTGAAACCTCTCATATTGCATATAAAATGACAACAAAAAATTTAAATAAAAAGATATTAAGTTGAAATAAGAAGATATTAATTTTGCTTTTGAGAATAATATCATAAACTCAAATAAAGTTTCTTTCCCTTCGTAGCCCCCTGTACAATACTCAGAATGGCTTAGGCATATTCGAGTGATACTCCTAAATCAGGCCATGTAATCGAGTGAAAGCAAGCCTTCCGCTACTATAGACTCTCTCATAACGATATGCTGACGCCGTGCATTCCATGTAGAGTAATATGTGTTCCATGCATGACATCCCATGAAGCATTTAACCTTCCTCGTCGATCAATCTCATGAAGATGTTTCGACGTAGCGCATGGATATGGTATCGGCTGGTGACATCCAAATTGCCGAAGCACTCAATCCAAAAAATGCCACTCAACTAGAACAAAATAGATGAGGGGAGTCTGCATTATCCAAATATCTGAACCAAATAAGCAACTAAGAGGCAAAATAGAAATAACTTCCGACGAATAAGGACACGAAATGAACTGCATAGAAAAAAATTCATTAATCAAAAATCGACCTAATTTTGAGAAATAATTCAAGAATTGAATTTTATATTGAATGATGACATACCCGTTTGGGACTATCATCCAACACGTCCAACTGGTCCTTATAGGCACGCAATGTATGAGTTGGAACATTTTTCAAGTTAAATTTGCATACCATCTATACCCCCACGAAGCACCTAAGTGCTGATCATCATCGGCATCAGAAGGTTTAGCCTCCATAGTCTCGAGTCTCGTGGGACAAAAAATAAAATATCGTTCCCATACGTATATCTGCATGTTCGGTTAATTCAAAATATTAATTAACAATAACAAAAAAAAATTTACCTCAAACATAAGAATATAGTGTTTACCTATAGCAAGGGGAGGTATCCTTCGATATCTGTCTGAGTAGGGCTCGTTCCATGACATAGTGCCCTATATAAACCAGCAAGTATAGCCGATCTCCAACTAAGACCAGCAAATGCCTCCAGGTCTTTCAAAATGGCACATACATCAATTTACTAAATAATCGAAGGTATTTAGAAGGATTACTCTATCAATGATTCGAAGAAGTTGGCCCCTCACAAACTGCTGGATAATCTCATCATCCGCATCTTTGTCCAAGTGAAAGTCTCGGTAGAATTGATCGAAGAATCCTAAGCGGAAACGACCTTTGAAAAATGCCTCAGCAGGAGATTCAACACCAAATAACCTCACAAATATAGCCTGTCCGCTACTGGATGGTATAACACGGATCTAGCCCAGTAACCGTAGACCCATCAATCTGGAGGCCACTCAAGATACTGACGTCCTGAGTATAATGGTCGCCTCGCCAAAAGAAAGATAAAATGTGTGGCTCTCTGCCGCCATCTCTCAACAAGTGCAGAAATAAGACTAACATACAGTCAAATCTGGCATATATGATATATGTCATACATGCCAACATGATTCAAGTAATACTGTACTCATGGGTGTGCCATGCCCGGTGTCTCCTTCTATATATGCATATTATGCCGATGGCATCTAAGCATTGATAACTCCTGCAACAAATTCATTGCAATAAAACATTACATTAACATAAACACATGCCAACTAATTAAAGACCATTGATCAATAATACACACCTCGCCCTTATATATGTTGGTTGATCTATGCATGGCTTGCAATGTGAGAACACGGGGATTGCGAGGCCCTGGATCTAAAACATTATGAGCCATGTCATACTAATCTGATAAAAGAAGTTAAAACATCATATAAGTGAAAAAGTTAAGCAAATAAAAACAAGACAAAAGAAAACAAATAATTAAAAGGCAGATGTATCTATCCAGATTTGCACAAGGAAATGGCATTTGTTGAACTTGTATTTTGTTCATTTTAGTTAAATTTGACATAAGCAAATCAAAACATCTATTTTTCTAATCTCAAGTTTAATTCAGAGGAAACTTTAGACTTTAAACCATGGTGTGCATGAATCTCCTAGAAACTTATCTACACTAAAAGCTTACAACAAGGAATATTAAAATTTGGATCTGAATATTAAAATCAAGGAGACAGAATCTCTAAATTAAATAGAAATGGTTTATCAAGGCTAAGTTTTCAAATAGAGAGATGTGACCTTATTTATGAAAAATAAATACATTTTGCCAATGGTGCTGCATGTGAGCATGTGTGCAACACCATTCATCATGTCCCTTCCATGAAGTCATGGCCATCCGTGAGTGGATGGCTGTTTATGTTTGAGGCACTGATAAAAGGTTCATCATGCATCCTCTTGTATTATAATGAAAACTTGGTGAGCTTAAAATTTGGTAGTAGCAAAGCTATCCTTGGTCCTGAAATATCCAATGCCATCACTGATCTTGTAAAAATAGCCATTAAATTACACAAGCTAGGATGTTAATTATCATCAAAGCACATACATAGACAAAGATCAAAATGTCAGATTTTGATAGTTGACATGGTTGTCTTCATATATAATTAACACATAAGGGAAATATTGAATATTAATGGTAGGGGCCTTCATGGGTCGGGTCAATTCTTGTATCCCTCTACCAAATAAGAGGTTCAAATAGGAGAATGGGATAGAGAAGTGGCAAAAATATGATCCAACCCATGAACTCGATCCGAGCCTATCCATCGAAAAAATAAGGTTGTAGTTTACTTTTTATAACCTGAATCCGAAATAATCAAAAATTTGAGGATCAAGTTAGGCCAAGTCACCAGTAATTAATTGCTTGGATAAGAGGATAAGAAATATTTTCTATTTCATCGGTTTTAGATTTACAATGTTATGAATTGATTCAAAGAACAAAAAAGAATAAATAAATAAATTGCTTTATCCAGAAGGAATGGGCATGCGGAGGCTTCGCGGAGGAGAGGGACGAAGCCAAGAGGCGGGCGGCATCGAGCGAAGAGCTGGTGAAGTGGTGCACATGATAAAACTCAGGAGTGGCGTGGGGCGGAGAGTGGGCGACGACAAGGGCACGCGGAGGCTTCACGAAGGATAGGGATGAAGCCTTTCAGCCGGAGAGGCGGCCAGCGTCGGACGGATAGGCGGTGGACGACGGCCAACTCAGGCATGGGCATGGGGCCAAGAGATGAGCGACGGAGTGGCGCTTCTGTCGGGCTCCTGCAAGTAGGTGGGCCAGCTGAAAGCGCCACTCCATGAGCGAGGGTATGGAGAAAGCGCCACGCCGTGTGGCACTTTTGAATTTTTTTTGAAAGCGCCACACCGTGTGGCGCTTTCATGCCCCATCATCTACTCCCTTTTGGCACTGTGGAGCGTTAGTGCGGCAAGTGGGCCATTTGAAATGATATTTTCTACTTTAACACAATTTCTGTAAATAATTTGGATCCCATACTAAAGTTGTTGAACTAGTGTAAAAGGACACCGGTTTGAAAAATAGCTCAGGCCGATGCCTATCTTTCCCTGGACGAGGAAAAGAAAATTATAAATCACTTGCGATTGATCGCCACTTCAATCACCGGGAGAGATGAAAGCCAGTGATTAGAGCTCAGGATAAGTCTGATTAGCAGCACCGAAACATCACCAATTATCGACTTCATGACTATCATGTCCTAAGCAAATTGAGTGATGATCATTAACAAGTTTAAGAATCAAGGAAAAGTCTTTCTCACTGCCAGATGGCCTACATCGGTGTGATAAGTCACCCATCTACGGGTCCGCACTGTGAGACCCGCTCATAGATCCTGCATCGCTAATGCATGGTTCTGTACGTGAATGAATCACCGCTCGGTGCAGGCCATCTTGCACCGGGAGCGGTGTACAAAGATTTTTCTTAAGAATCAAGGCCCAATATGGGCCAAGCTACAAGTTGGGCTTTAATGAGTTAGAGTTTGAGAAAGTCTTAGTACATCGCCCTTAGTGTAATATGGCCTGCATTAGGGGCAGCGATCCGTCCGCGCATCAGCAATGTGAAAACCATGGACAAGCCTTATAGTACGGGCTTATGCATGAACAAATCACCTCGTTCGATGCGGATGCTATTGACAAGGATAGAGGTTAGTCTTGTTTTCTTGCATCAAAATTCATTATTATGCCTATGGTTTGGTTGAACAGTAGCTTGTATGATGCATTGCAGTTGGTCTTGTATTAGCAATTAGATACTATACTGATTTATTTTATTTCTAAGAAGTTCAAATCACTAATGGGATGAAATCTAAAAAAATGAAGTTTTGCATTTATTTTATTTCAACATTTGATATTTATAAAACAAAAAAGAAATATTATTATTTAAAAATTATGTAATATAGTTAGAAACGTAGCGATAAAAGAAGAAAAAAATTATTATTTGTAATATTAAGTGTTGCTGCCAAATCACTTTGAGGAGCGTCAAGCGACAGAAAGCTTCGTTGGCCTTCAAAGGAATGATAGGGACCGCCTCCTTCAGCCGAAACCTGCAAGAAAAGTCCCGGACCGGTGGTTCCGACGGGGACCCTCCGACGCTCAAGTTAGCGGTCTGGAGAACAGAAATTTTTTAATGAGAGAGTAGAGATTGAGTTCCCCTCCCTCGTTGGGGGTCGGGCTCTTTATACATGTTTCGGGGGTCCCTCTTACCCTTCGTTGATAACAGCCGAATCATATCTTCCGTTAAGATCAGCTACAGCTGCTAAACGTGTGCCATAAGTATCGCAATGGTTCATAATATTTTGGTAACCACCCGTGATCTTGGCAAAAGAGAAACGGATTGGCAATCCACGTGGAATTCCTTATAGCAAGTGGATGCATGTCGGCCTCTACCGCTGAGGCCGTTGCCGAGGCCGACACCATTGCCAAGGTGGGCCATCACCGACGTCAAGACCGACGCCGTGGTCGAAGTGGGCCGTCGCGACGCCGAGACCGATGCCGGGTTGAAGTGGGCCGCGGCCGATGCCAAGATCGAGGTGGGCCGCGGAGGAGATGGGCCGAGGCTGACGCCGACGCCGTTGCCAAGGTGGGCCATCGCCGATGCCAAGACCGACGCCGTGTCGAAGTGGGCCGTCGCTGACGCTGAGACCGACGCCGTGGTCGAAGTTGGCCGCCGTCGACGCCGAGACCGGCACCAAGGTCGAGGTGGGCCGCTGCTAAGATGAGCCCAAGGCCGAGAAGAGCGGAGTGCACCGGATCGTGTGACATTGAGTTCGTGATCCCTCCATCTCGTGGGTCATGTGGTTTGATCAGCCGCATCAGCCGAAGGGACATCAGAGGCCAAAGCAGGGCTCCGTCAGTTTCCTTCACAGTTCTCTAACGGCGTTGGATCAGCCACATCATGAAGTTTGTTTGTTTCATATTGTTATATTTATTTATTTATCAACTGAATTTCAATCTGAAATTTAATTCGAATCCGATTTTTAAAAATAGAGAGTTAGTATTGAGATTTTACAAATAGGGTTAGGATTAGAATTAGAATTAACATTTTACAAATAGCGGGCTGAGAAAAACAGAGTTTCGGCCCGACTTGCACCCCTAACCCAGCGAAAAAAATACCGACCGCATGGAATTTTAGTTCACCTCCGTCTTCCTCGCGGACGAAGCAGACCAAACGCTAGGGGTTTCGTTGGCGGCGAGAGGAGCCAACAATGAGGAAGCGATCCAGGAACTCCAGGTGGACCCGACCGGTCTATCAGATCGAGCTCCGGAGGACGCCGCCATCCCCAATCCCCGCCGCCGCGAACGACCTCATGAACCAAAACGGCGGCAGTTTGGCCGCGGAGGAAGGCGCAAGAGTGCCGAGAAAAGGCAGGGCCAGGCTCTGGATGAGGTTCGACCGGACGGGACAGTTGAGGTCGTGGAGTGCAACAAGAACGCTATCATCAAGCGCACTGACATCCCCGCCGCGACCTCAGGATGTTCGGCCCCGTCTTCTCCCACTCCTCCAACATCCTCGGTGAGCCTTCTCTCTTCCCCTCCCTGACTGCTTCCTCTTTTCTTTTCTTTTCTTTTCTTTTCTTTTCTTTTTTTTTTTGGACCTCGTGAATTATGGAATGGAAGAAGTGAAGCCACGAATATCAACGAAAGAAGGGATGGCGGCAACGAGAATGCCTCTAAATTAAGCCAAGAAACTACAATGGAGGAGTCGTCGTTTCCAGGACTAGTTTAGAACCTTGAAACTTTTGGATGGCTTCTCTCAAACCAACCCAGGCTGCTGTAAATTTAACGAAAGAACTACACCCTTTGCTGGCTGTTTCAGATCTTTATTAGCCCGGTTTGAAATTTGAATACTTAAGAAAAATTCAATTGAATTCTTGTATTTTTATTTTTTTAAAAGATAATTCCTTTGTTTGAGATATTCTAAGCCCAGAGAATTCAATTGATGTTAAGCCTAAAAGTCAAATTTTTATATAATTAAAATTTCCATCAAAAAATAATGTTTTTATGATCAGGAAAGCTACAGTTTATTTCATGTTATATATATATATATATGGTAGGGCCATGCAACGTTCAAATTGCTCCCCTCAACCCATTTTCAAGTTGTAAACCCATTCTTTGAAGAGATTTCAACCTTCAATTGAATAATGGATAGGCAACTAATGATTTGGAAAGGTTCTACGAATGCAAAAATTCATTTTTAACTTGTTTTGAAATTTTTTTTTGGTTCGCAATTTGCTCGACCCAATGTAGCCGAACAGAGGGCCAATGTTCGGCCCTATATAGCCGAACAGAGTGGTTTAGGGTTGGATTATGGTTTAAGATGGGTTTAGGGTTTTAAAATGATTTTTGTATATGCAGGACAATCCTTCAACCGAATGCAATATGATTGGCTCTGAATGTGTGAAGGATTACACAAATAAATTTACAACTTACAAGGTCTGATAATTTTGATTGCAATTGTTTTATTAATTGACTTAGCGATGTGTAAAATTATGTACTAACATTAAACTATTTAATGTGTAGATATTCAAGAGTATAAAAGACTTGTGCAATTGGTGTCGAAAAGCCGGGAGGAGGAATGGATTTGTTGTTATAATTAAAACTTCTAATTTGGATAGCAATGTTAAGAAACCAAGAATTATATTTTGTTGCGAGAGGAGTGGTACATATAGCAGTAAAAGTACAAAGAAAAAAGGATTGAAGATCAGGCCTAGTGACATAAAGAAATGTTGATGCCATTTTGCATTAAGAAAAAGGAAATTGGATACGACATATGATTGAATGTTAATGGTCGTTTGTGGTGTACACAATCATTCAGCTGCAAAGCATCTGGAGGGGCACTTATATGCTGGACGATAATCTAACCAAGAGACTTCATTGTTAGTGAATATATCGAAAAGTTTGGTTCAGCCAAAGAACATATTGTCCAAATTAAAGCAAAGAGATGCCCTCAATGTTACGACAATCAAGATGATCTACAATGCACATCAGAGGTGTAAGGTTGTAGAGAAAGCTGGAAGATCACAGATGCAACATCGTCTAAATAAACAAGCCGAGACTAATTACATTGAGTGGCATAGAAATTGTACTAATACTAATGTTGTGCGTGACTTATTTTGGGCACATCTTGGCAACATAAATTTGTTACGTGCATTTCCTCGTATTTTGATAATGGATTGCACAAACAAGATGAATAGATATAGTCTTCCTTTTTTTAGAGATTCTGGGGGTGACATCAACTGACCTCACATTTTCTATTTCTTTTACATACTTGGACTCTGAGTGGGAAGATAAATGGGCATTAGAGAGATTGCGCAGTGTCATGGATACTGATATTTTGCCTGAGCTGATAGTCACAGATAGAGACTTGGCTCTATTGAATGTAATTCAGAGGGTATTTCCTACAGCTGTACATTTGTTATGTAGATGGCATATTAGTAGGAATGTTTTGGCCCAATACAAAAGATTATTTGAAATGAAGGAGAAATGGGATAAGTTTATAATGAGTTGAAATATTCTAGTGTTCATCCATAGAAGACAAGTATAATGATCACTGGAGTACACTTCAGTACCTATCCAGATGCTTTACGGTATGTGTCACATACTTGGCTGATCAAATACAAGGAAAGATTTGTTGCAGCATGGATGGACACATGTAGGCACTACGGGAATGTGACAGCAAATAGGTATCAGAAGAAATTGATTCATTTAATAATGTTATAATTTAATTGTGTCTTTGTTATCTAACTTTGATTTATTTATTTTTACTTAACTAGGGATAAAAGTGCACATGCAAGGCTTAAAAAACAGCTTGGATCAAACCAAGTGAGTTTCAGGTCATCTTGGACAAAAATACATAGTCTAATTGAGTTGCAGCACAGTGACATTAAAGCCTCTTTTGAGAAGAGTTTGACGATCGTGCAACACAACTTTAAGGCTGCTGAATTCAAAGAACTGCGAGGTCTGAAATCTATAAGTGCATTACATCATATCCTTACCCAATCAAACCGAGCCAATTTAGTTGGTATTGATTAATCAGCTTGTGGCTGTTCTATTCGATGCACACATGGGTTACTATGTGCTCATGAGATTATGAGGTACAGGATGAAAGTTCTGTCTATTTCCCTCGACTGCATTGATCCTCACTGGAGAAAACTTGATATAGTGCCTATTACAAATGTGCAAAGTATGAAGCTGAGCTATGAACTAGAGTTAGATATAATTGCTCAAAAATTCAAGTAGTTAGATGATGCCTCTCAATTACAGATGTTAAAGAAATTAAGAGAGATTGCAAGGACAGATAGTACTTCTCTTGAAGAACCTACAACAAGAAAGACCGATTCATGTGGCCGCGCTTCATTGAAGGTTGATAGTCTACTCGTCGTGACCCTTCTGCCTTTGAGTTGATTCACTCTGGACATGATAGTTATTCACCTAGTTCACATCCATTTAGTACAAGCATCCCAATGACACATAAGCAAAAGAAGCAGCCAAGGAAAAAGGTAAGAATCATTTCTTTTATTTTTAATAAAGAGTGCCCATGCCGATGCCTCCCGTGCCTGTGCTGAGGCATGCCAATGCATGCTTTAATAGTCGTGATTATTTTTAATAAAATAAAAGGTATTTAATATGGTTTGCAAGTTTTTCATCCTCGAACTCGATCATATAAGCTAACGATCTATACTGAACAAATTCCAGACAGGTTGAGGCCGTACATCCAGAATATCAAGGATGTAAAAGCTAATGGCAACTGTGGATTCAGGGGAGTTGCTAACTTACTGGGATTTGGAGAGGACAATTGGATATGTATTAGAAAGGATTTATTAGATGAGTTGCAATGTCATTCAGAGCACTACCGTACTTTATATGTTGTCAAAGGGAGGGTTGACGAGATCACTCATGCATTATCATATTTTGAGGATTGTCCATTATTTGATCAGTGGATGACTATGCCAGATATGGGGCACCTTATAGCGTCCTACTATAATGTTGTCCTACACTATCTCTCCTTGCAACAATGTCTTACATTCCTACCTCTTAGATCGGTGCCTCTTCCTCCTATATCTCGCAAAGAGATTGCAGTGGCTTTCATAAATGACAATCATTTTATGGAGGTATTACTTAAACGTCTCTTAATCATCTTTAAATGACTCATAAATTTTATGACTAATATTTTTTACTAATTTATAAATTTATAGGTATTTCTGTTGCCGGGTCATCCCGTTTCGCCCATAGCGACCAACTAGCGAAGATATCATTTACCTACCTGCTGCTTCTGGATGGACAATTTCATATGAATCTAGGATTCAACAGTTCAAAGAAACTATTTTGTCAGATGTTATAATTAGCGAGACTATTGAATTATAGATTGCAATTGTTATCAATCTTCAAATTTGTATAATGCTTAACATTTTTTTAATATCGACTCTGGCACAAAAAAAAAAGAAAATTTAAAGGAACCTCCAACTTTTATTCAAATTTCAATGTATGTTACAAAAAGTTATGCTTAAAGTACAAAAATAAATAAGATACATCATCAATCCCCGCCTATACTACTGTGGTAATGCATGACTAGGGCTAGGTACATCAAGCTCAATGGTGAGATATTTTGACCTTGCAACACTTGTGTCATCTAAGAAATAATGTCGTATAGGTCAGTCCCCTGTGACGCAACCTCCTGACCCAAATGTAGAATTTCGGTGCCAATGTTAATGGCATCTGCAATAAGTCACCTTTGCACATCAGCATCAACATCATCGGGACGTGATCGAGAATAGATACTGGATCAACTCTCTGGGGGTGAACTACTAGGTGTGTGATATGAGAATACCAATCCATATATCCTGGTATGCAATCTGATGGTTGGGTCACCAGATGGCTTCTGCTCGCTCGGCTCAGAAGGTGATCCTCCCACCTCTCCCATATCTGATCATAGAATACATACATGATGCAGTATGATGCTGCTATCAATCCTCTGCTGGTTCGCACAAGGGCTAGTAGCGCACGGGGGATCGTCTGTGTCCTACCGAACTATCATAGAACCCTTTCAGGATGATAGAGTTCTACGACATCCTGACACTTCAGGCATCCACTAAAGAATGCAATCTCTAGGACTGGACGATCCTTCCGAATATGACGATGGGGATCTCAAACTACTTGCAACAGTAAATCTTAATCAGTTTGGTAATATATGACAAATCATAGAAATATATAAGTGTATGGTCCTATGGTACATACCTCATCAACTCTTAGAATGTCCAATGACTCACATAGAACCACTAAATGGTCTATCATCGTACATGATGGACTCTCGGGAATCCATTGGTAAACACAGGGCATCAGTATAATCCAGGGATGGGTGAGGAGTGAGATATGAAAAATGCTCATAAATCCATACCTGAAGCAGTGTCATATATTCACTAATCTGTCTAATAGATGCCCTAGACGCAATCTTCAACTGCTGATATAAATGAGCCAAGGCACTAGCACCCCAGGCATATGTGCTCACCATATCTAAATCCTTAAGTAGAGAAAGATAAACTATAGGCACCCTCATCCCGCTTTTATCAACAAAGAGTGTGCACCCTAACAAAAATAGCAAATACCCTCGTGCTGCACACTCTATCCTATGGTGGCTATCTGTATCAAATACAGTATGAAAATGACTTTTCAGCCACTCTAATCTCAAAGACTGGCTGCGTACTGATAGCACCTCCTGACGTGCGTCTACTTGTGACACACCTAATAGCTCCACTAGTAGGTCCTCAACATCCCGATCACTCATCCTATCACATGATAGTGATACTGAGGCACCCATGACATTAATCCCTAATATGGCGGCTACGTCATCCAACGTGATTGTCATCTCACCAAAGGAAAGATGGAAAGTATTCGTCTCAGACTGCCATCTCTCTACAAAGCCCGAGACAAGAATCTTATTGGGGAACCGATAAGAGCAGTGTACTAGTTCAACCAGGCCCGACTGCTGAACTATTGCTCTGAACCTCCTATTGGATTGTCCTAATGCCCACCACTCCCATTCACCTACCTTGGCAGCATGGTCTATGCACTTTAGTGGGGCCCATTCCTATACCGTAAATGGATAACATTAATAATTTATATAACAGCATCATAATAATATATTAAATAAAATATAATAAAATAATAAACAAACAATACATGTTACTTCCATATGGAGGCTGCTATATGTATCCTAAAACTACTAAGGACAGACTTATCCTTTGGACCACCTGGACATGGCTCACCATTTCATCTTCAACATCCATAGCTGGCATGTCCTCATCTACTATCTCAGCTGGGGGCAATGGTGCAACAAGATGGTGCAACAAGAACCTCAGGCTCAGCATGCCTGGCACGACGTCGTCTGGCTGATACACAGGCCCGAACAGGGACCTTCTGTTATATTAAACTATAAACTATAATATTAAACTATACACTATTATATTAAACTATAAACTAACTAATAAATTTATTTTAAAACAATTTTAAAAATTTTAAAAAATTTAAATTCCCTCCGTTCGGCCACATAGGGCTGAACATGGGCCTTCTGTTCGGTCGGTCATGTTGCAGGGCCAAACAGATCATTATCTGTTCGCTCTAACAGGGCCAAACAATATGACTCTATTCGGTCCAAAAGGACCGAATAGAAAGGCCCTATTTGGCTCCTTTGGGCCGAACAGATGTTCTTCTATTTGGCCCTATTGGGTCGATGATGGCCGTGCCCTTACCGGGGATGTTCCAGCGAGAGAGGGCGACAGAGGGAGGCAAAGGGAGGCGGAGGAAGGTGGAGGCCGACGGAGGGAGGCGAAATGAGGCAGAGGAACAACTCATCCGCCTAGGAGGGCTGCCGCTTGCCGATGCCAGGGAAAGGAGGTGTCACCGAGGAAGGAGGACTTGCCGGTAGCACTATCACGCTGCTACCTGCCGGTGCCGAGGAAGGAGAAGAGAAAGAAGGAAAGAGGGGACGGAGGGGATCGGCCGCATTAAGGGAGAGGGGTGTGTAGATTTCTTTTCTAGAAAAAAAAATTTAGGGGGGGTTTACTGAGAAGTTTGTGGGGTGCAGATAGCAATTCAAAAAAAAATTAAAATGGGGGGTTGTACAGAGAATTTTTTGCGGTGCGAGTAGCAGCACCCCCTCATGAGACGTGCGAACATAAACCGTGGACCACTTCATGCCGACGCCCGGCCTAGTCTAGCCGAGACTAGCCATTGAGCCTTCGGCCTGGTACAACCAAGATGACGCCCAGCCTGGTACAACCAAGGACTAATCCTTGAGCCCCGTCCCGAAGGAAAACACTTTGTACACCGCCCCCGGTGCAGCAAGTCCTATGTGGGCTGCACCGCTCCTTTCTATTGGTCCACATGGATCCCATGTGGCCTGACATGATGGGACAGAATAGCAGGGGGATAATGTTACTTTTTGATCGTACATCCATTAAAAGTCGTTCAGCCTTTCACTATTGGTGTGAAGACGAAAATTCCCTTTCCCTCCAGCCTACTTCAACCAGCCATCTTATTTGGATTTTGCTGATAAAAAATCGTAAGGTTCTGGCCTGGAAGAAGAGTATCCGAAGGAGTGGCAAAGCTCTGCCAGACGACATCCTTGCGCGCATTCAAGAGAATAAGATTCCCATCGTCGCGGAGACTTGGCTGAAGCGACGGAGGAGTTGTGAGTGTTGCTGCTCCAGACCTCAGTTCCCTTTGAAGAGTCGAAGAGAACGAGACCTCCGGCCTCATTGAGTTGAAGAAACGAATTATATCCGACAGAAACATGAGCGCCGGCAACCATACAGGCGCCTGCTCGGAGGACGGGATCGATCTCGAGTTGAAGCGAATGCTGACTTCATACTGGTTAGGTTCATCAGGGCGGCTAAACAACTCCAATGCAAAGTTCCATCGAGGGAGATCCAGGAATCACGCTTTGCAACCAAAAGCTTAGAACCAAGAGGAATTTCCTGAGCTTCGATATGAAAGAAGACAGTGGAACAGTAAGAAAATGGGGAACCAAAATAGGGTGTCGTGGGTTTTTGAGCAGGGTTTTGAACTAGGGTGTCGTGGGTTTGAACTGGGGTGTCCTGGGTTTTGAACTAGGGTGTCATGGGTCTTGAAGTGGGGGTGTCGTGGGTCTTGAACTGGGGTGTCGTGGGTCTTGAACTAGGGGTGTTGTTGGTCTTGAACTGGGGGTGTCGTGGGTCTTGAACTGGAGGTGTCGTGGGTTTTGAACTAGGGGTGTCGTGGGTCTTGAACTAGGGTGTCATGGGTCTTAAACTGGGGGTGTCGTGGGTCTTAAACTGGGGTGTCATGGGTCTTGAACAGGGGTGTCGTGGGTCTTGAACAGGGGTGTCGTGGGTCTTGAAATAGGGTGTCATGGGTCTTGAACTGGAGGTGTCGTGGGTCTTGAACTGGAGGTGTCGTGGGTTTGAACTAGGGGTGTCGTGGGTCTTGAACTGGGGGTGTCATGGGTCTGAACTGGGTGTCGTGGGTCTGAACTAGGGGTGTCGTGGGTCTTGAACTAGGGTGTCGTGGGTCTTGAACTGGGGTGTCATGGGTCTTGAACTGGGGGTATCGTGGGTCTTGAACTGGGGGTATCGTGGGTCTTAAACTAGGATGTCGTGGGTCTTGAACTGTGGGTGTCGTGGGTTTGAACTGGGGTGTCATGGGTCTTGAACTGGGGGTATCGTGGGTCTTGAACTGGGGGTGTCGTGGGTCTTAAACTAGGATGTCGTGGGTCTTGAACTGGGGTATCGTGGGTCTTGAACTGGGGTGTCATGGGTCTTTAACTGGGGGTCGTGGGTCTTGAACTGGGGTGTCATGGGTCTTGAACTGTGGTGTAGTGGGTCTTAAACTAGGGTGTCGTGGGTCTTGAACTAGAGGTGTCATGGGTCTTGAACTAGGATGTCGTGGGTCTTGAACTAGGGGTGTCGTGGGTCTTGAACTAGGGTATCGTGGGTCTTGAACTGGGGGTGTCATGGGTCTTGAACTGGGGTGTCGTGGGTCTTGAACTAGGGTGTCGTGGGTCTTGAACTGGGGTGTCGTGGGTCTTGAACTAGGGGTGGGTCTTGAACTGGGGTGTCGTGGGTCTTAAACTGGGGTGTCATGGGTCTTGAACTGGGGTGTCATGGGTCTTGAACTGGGGTGTCGTAGGTCTTGAACTAGGGTGTCTTAAACTGTGTGGGTCTTAACTGGGGTGTCGTGGGTTGAACTGGGGTGTCGTGGTCTTGAACTATGGTGTCGTGGGTCTTGAACTAGGGGTGTCGTGGGTCTTGAACTGGGGGTGTCGTGGGTCTTGAACTGGGTGTCGTGGGTTTTGAACTAGGGGTGTCGTGGGTCTTAACTAGGGTGTCGTGGGTCTTGAACTAGGGTATCGTGGGTCTTAAACTGGGGGTGTCGTGGGTCTTGAACTGGGGTGTCATGGGTCTTGAACAGGGGGTATCGTGGGTCTTGAACTGGGGTGTCGTGGGTCTTGAACTAGGGATGTCATGGGTCTTGAACTAGGGTGTCGTGGGTCTTGAACTGGGGTGTCGTGGGTCTTGAACTGAAGGTGTCGTGGGTTTTGAACTAGGGGTGTCGTGGGTCTTAAACTAGGGTGTCGTGGGTCTTGAACTAGGGGTGTCGTGGGTCTTGAACTAGGATGTCGTGGGTCTTGAACTGGGGTGTCATGGGTCTTGAACTGGGGGTATCGTGGGTCTTGAACTGGGGGTGTCGTGGGTCTTAAACTAGGGTGTCGTGGGTCTTGAACTGGGGGTGTCGTGGGTCTTAAACTGGGGTGTCATGGGTCTTGAACTGGGGGTATCGTGGGTCTTGAACTGGGGTGTCGTGGGTCTTAAACTAGGGTGTCGTGGGTCTTGAACTGGGGGTGTCGTGGGTCTTGAACTGGGGTGTCATGGGTCTTTAACTGGGGGTGTCATGGGTCTTGAATTGGGATGTTATGGGTCTTGAACTGAGGTGTCGTGGGTCTTAAACTAGGGTGTCGTGGGTCTTGAACTAGTGGGTCGTGGGTCTTGAACGACACCCTAGTTCAAGACCCACGACACCCTAGTTAAGACCCATGATACCCCCAGTTCAAGACCCACGACACCAAGTTCAAGACCCACGACACCCTAGTTCAAGACCCATGACACCCCTAGTTTAAGACTCACGACACCCTAGTTCAAGACCCACGACACCCCCAGTTCAAGATCCATGACACCCTAGTTCAAGACCCATGACACCCCCAGTTCAAGACCCATGACACCCCTAGTTCAAGACCCACGACACCCCCAGTTCAAGACCCACGACACCCCAGTTCAAGACCCATGACACCCCTAGTTCAAGACCCACGACACCCCAGTTCAAGACCCATGACACCCTAGTTCAAGACCCATGACACCCCTAGTTCAAGACCCACGGCACCTCCAGTTTAAGACCCACGGCACCCTAGTTCAAGATCCACGACACCCCAGTTCAAGACCCATGACACCCTAGTTTAAGACCCACGACACCCTAGTTCAAGACCCATGATACCCTTAGTTCAAGACCCATGACACCCTTAGTTCAAGACCCATGACACCCCAGTTCAAGACCCACGACACCCCAATTCAAGACCCATGACACCCCAGTTAAAGACCCACGACACCCCCAATTCAAGACCCACGACATCCCTAGTTCAAAACCCATGACACCCTAGTTTAAGACCCATGACACCCCCAGTTCAAGACCCACGATACCTCCAGTTCAAGATCCACGACACCCTAGTTCAAGACCACGACACCCTAGTTCAAGACCCACGACACCCCCAGTTCAAGACCCACGACACCCCCAGTTCAAGACCAAGACACCCTAGTTCAAGACCCACGACACGCTACTTCAAGACCCACGACACCCTCAGTTCAAGACCCACGACACCCTAGTTCAAGACCCATGACACCCTTAGTTCAAGACCCACGACACCTCCAGTTCAAGACCCACGACACCCCAGTTCAAGACCCACGACACCCCA
Source organism: Calamus simplicifolius (assembly GCA_900491605.1). NCBI lineage: Eukaryota > Viridiplantae > Streptophyta > Magnoliopsida > Arecales > Arecaceae > Calamus > Calamus simplicifolius. Next base: position 715,681 of record UESW01003856.1, read on the forward strand.
TATTCAAGACCCAGGACACCCTAGTTCAAAACCCCGGACACCCCCCAGTTCAAAACCCGCGACACCCCAGTTCAAGACCCACGACACCCAGTTCAAAACCCATAACACCCCTAGTTCAAAACCCTGCTCAAAAACCCACGACACCCTATTTTGGTTCCCCATTTCTTACTCTGTTCCACTGTCTTCTTTCATATCGAAGCTCGGAAAATTCCTCTTGGTTCTAAGCTTTCGGTTGCAAAGCGTGATTCCTGGATCTCCCCCGAGAACTTTGCATTGGAGTTGTTTAGCCGCCCTGACGAACCTAACCAGTAGCATTCGCTTCAACTCGGATCGATCCCGTCCTCCGAGCAGGCGCCTGTATGGGTTGCCGGCACTCATGTTTCTGTCGGATATAATTCATTTCTTCAACTCAATGAGGCCGGAGGTCTCGTTCTCTTCGACTCTTCGAAGGGAGCTGAGGACTGGAGCAACAACACTCACAACTCCTCCGTCACTTCAGCCAGTCTCCGCGACGATTAGAATCATATCAGGCCACATGGGATCTATGTGGACCAATAGAAGGAGCGGTGCAGCTCACATAGGACTTGCTGCACCGGGGCGGTGTACAAAGTGTTTTCCCATCCCGAAACATAGGCCTGAGCCCAAAATTTTGTTAGGCCCATTCCGTGCGACGCTCCACGGGCCACAACCAGACGCCTCGGCCTGGCGAAACCTTTTGCTCAGCGCTCCCGCCGTTGCAGCTCCCTTTCGCTGCTCCTCTTCTTCGCGTCCAGCCGCTCACCAACCTCCTGTCCTCGCCTCGCCTCGCCGCTTGCTGTTCCTCTTCTCCACCGATTAACCCTTCTGGCGTACGTCGCCTTTCCTCTCCTTACCTGTTCAGATGTAGGAGGAGACGAGACAAGAAAAGAATCCGAAAAGAAGAGGAGAAAAGGAGAGAGCTTGAGAAGTTGCATTTTGGTTTTACATGCGCAACAAGAGAACGGATGGAAGCTATGACGTCTTGTAACAATTAATGGATACTATCTAGACCTAAGATATGGTACATGGTATATCATCTAAGAATGGTGAGATAAAAATAAGCGAAGGAAATCAACTTCCGCTACTCTGGACAACTGTTGAGGCATAATTGAACCGCCATTACATAAGCCAGGACACTACTAAACTAGCTCCAAATCACAGCAACCAGGGTAATCTCGTAGTCATTTATAGTTCACCAGGGCTCTATCTATCTTGGATCCTCCTCCTTCCAGATTTATATTATTTCAGGTGGAGAAAGTGCCAGCTGATTTAAGGACAACCAATACACAGCTAATAAGATCATCTCAACTCAGCTGTCGGTCTTCTAGGAACACTTGTTTCAACTGGCAATACAAATTTTTCACATGATCCATCAAAGTTTCATGACTCGAACTGAAACAAGCATCAAACCGAAAGCACTTTAAACAAATCAGCAAGATATGTATACAATCATTCGTTTTCATCCTCCACTCAGACCCACTCCTAGATTGATATGACACGAATGAGGAAACAAATACAACTCATCTACATCATCTTAGAGCAGGCTTTGTTGAATTGGACGTCATCACTTGACTCTTTGCCCAGGAGATTCTGAACAGCTGGTTATAATCATCAAGTCTGGAACCGTTTGTAATGATTTATGAGCAACAGCCCCCACTAGGGCTTGCATGGTTTTCCTGTTTCTGTTTCAAAATATTCTTCTTCACAGCAGCAGATCCTTCCTCCAATAGACTAGGAACCTCCAGAATCTGCAAAAGAGCATCACTTAGTTTCTGTGATGATCAATATAGTTTTTCTCAACATATGAAAGCCTAACGAGAATCCAATCATCACTGGATAGGAGACTAAAACATAGCAATTAAGATTTGATCAGATTTATTGGCCAGTGATCCCCACAAAGTCATTTATGCAAAATGGGGTAGCATCTTCTGTTTTTTATAGAGAAATGAGGACTGCTATATATTTCTAATTTCAATTACGATGATTGATTGAGAAAACTTATTTTGGCATCAAGGGCATCAAAAATGGTAAAGTTAACAGTGACCTAATATACAAAGAAAGTGAGAACCTGAAGAAGGTAAGCAGAACAACTTAACTTGACACTCTTCGTGAGTCATGATTGAGATGGTTATACGTAAACCATGACACCGGAAGAATATTTCATCATATCATCAATTTCATATAAAATTCAATCATTGCATATTTTTTATTTAGTGTACCTTTAATGCAAGCTCTTCGAAACATTTTTCCACATTTGCTCGTGTTTTAGCACTGCATTCAAGAAACAAACATCCATATTCTTGGGCAAAAGCAATGCCCTCTTCTGTTGTCACCATCCTCTCAGTTTCCTGACATGTTATATAAGGTGGTTAGAAAACACTGAGCATTGCATGTCTGATATAGAAAACATCAATTGAAGACAAGAAAATGCCAATATGTACTTTTCTTTATATCATGTTACAAAATGTTATTAGCTTCAGAATTGGCAAACACAACCATTATCTGCAATAAAAAGAAAAAGAACAATGACAATAGAAGCTACCTTGGAAATAAAAATGTTTAATATCTACTTTTCATCATAACATGTCACAAAATGTCATTAGCTTCAGAATTGTTGAACACAGCAATTATCTACAATAATAAAATAAAATCACTAATGGAAGCTACCTTGTCAACTTTATTTCCAACAAGTATTTTGATGCAGTCTTGATTAGTGGAGTACAAGTCCACTTCCTTGGCCCATACATCAGCTAAATTTGTAAAAGTTTCTCGCCGTGTCACATCATAAACTAACAACATGAGAAGGAAATCAAGGAGTTAGCACTTGCTGCTCATGAACCATATCTAGAAGTATGGAAATAAAAACTACAAGAACAAAGAAATTAATCATTTGCTCAATAAAATCATGAACAATAAGTGGTATCAAATCTCTGTTTCAAAACCTAGAGCTTTGTCTAGGTCAAGTGCTGACATGGCACAAATCCGCCATATGTTTCATCTTGATGTGGTTAGGCATAAGGAATGCCACTATGCCTGTACTAAAGTTTAACCAGGTAATTACCTAAACCATTTTGTGCTTACACATTGGAGAATGGAAATGTTGACCTAAATAGACACAATAAAGCTACGACTGAAGCTAATAATAAGAATCAGACTCTGGTGACCAAAATTGTACCGGTTCCAATACAGTGATAAGACTATTTATTGGTGCATAAAGAAGCAAAGCAGAAGAATCAAAGGTATGGTACATGACAAGAATAGTTGACCTGTTCGAACATGTCAAAAAAGTGTAATGGAAAACTGTCAATTGGTAAGACTAGCAATGTATGCTTGTACAAAGAAAATTGACTTTAAAAATAGTTAGCATCAATATGCACTACTTGGCAAAGTCACAAAGTGGACAGGAGGTTTGGCATTGCAAAGCAAGTCATGAAGCAGCTACGGAGAGTTGTGAATAGATGATATTAAAGATTTGCATATGAATGAAGAAAACTGAAGATAAATATCTAGAAGATCATGGCACAAATGACACCAAAGTGTAATCATGTAAAACCCAAAAGAAGTGAATATTAAGAGAGCTAAATTCAAAAGCTCACATGCACTGAATTAATTAGTCTCAAAGTTGTGTTCTCAAGACTGACAAGGCAAAGGCTGTTCCTGTATGAATAAGATTCTAAAATACATTGTAACTTATTTAGTGATCTGCTACTGTTCCAAGAGGTCAATAGCTCAGTATGTGGGTTTGTATCATGTACACACCCATATTGGTGGTTATCCCAGATCAGCATGTACGGCAGCAAATGACAAGAACACACTATGATAGGGGTCAAAAAATTATATACTCTGTTCAGTAGATTATAATTTTAAGAAATTGATTATTAAATATACTTGCTTAATAAGAAATTTGATATAGACAAGTTCAGCAAAATAATTGGTTATGAAACATATCTGCTTAATTAGGAATTTGATATGGACGAGTTTAGTTACTCTGTTTTTTTCACTTAAAAGATGAACTCTTAATAATTGTTTTCGATATCTAATCCTATATAATCACCAGTTTTACCATAATAGTATATCAGATTCTTTTTTTAAAAGCATGCTATATGTATTTCAATTATTAGCCTAATCTGAGATGCAACATTAAGGAGTTGAATTCTAGATGGAGTATTCAAACGCATCTACAGATGACCAGAAAACAAATTGAAGTGGTGTAGATGCCTAAAGAATAGTCTTCAACATGTTTCATCAAAAAACAATAGTCTTCAACATGGTAACATATCTTATTAGATACGTGCATATCGGGACAGTACTGGATCCACTATAACTACCACAAACATCACAAGCATGACACATGACACTAGCTTTTATTCCATTAGTCCAATATTTGGTGTATGTGTATAATGACCCTTGAGGCAAATATTACTAATTAACATTATTAAGCATAGTTTCAGGTCCAGACGGGACGTTTCGTGGGATGCTGGAATAAGTTGCTGTCCCAAGTATCGGGATGGAACCATTCCGTCATCGTTGTAGCATCCCAATGGGCATGTCTTGCAATAATCTCTGTCTCAAGTGTCAAGACGGGACAGGATGATGGCGCATCCTGATCCATAAAAATCCTGAGATGGCCTTGTCCCACAGGATTTAAAGCCTTATTATTAAGTATGAATAGCTAGATTGCAAAATTAGACCCGATGGTGAAAGCAAAGTGTATTAAAAAAGAATCAAGCAATTCAAGAGTAGCAAAAAGACTAGAAAAGGACAAAACAAGACCATGCAAAGACAATGCAAAGACATGCTGAAGGAAGAATAGTTCAGAGGAAGGCATGAAGATGATTCAGGAACCAAGTGAGAAAACAAACCCAACAAGTTAAGAGAGAATCTTCAAATGTTTGCAATCAAAATATCTGTTTGGTGGAAGGAAAATTCAATCAAGCTGTGTAACAAGAGTTGGAAAAGTGACTCCAGATGGTGGACAAACAGTAGTACATCGGTGAATGTTTTCTAGGCGTAATCTAGAACTCTCCTCTTGAGGGAAAATTCAGAACTCATGGATGGACCTTTTGGACAAGAATGTCCACCTACTTGCTCTGCTTCCTAGGCATCTCAACTTCCTTGATGGAGGCGACTTCTCCCCCTTCTTTTTTAACCTTGGGTACAATTGACTTGGCTATGTTTTGGGTTATATATGGTTCATATTGGTGTCACATTATCCATCCCTGGATGGTTTTTGGCCCGCTACAATGTTACAAGTGTTCATTCAAACACACTTGCTAATCAGTCAAGCCTTCTTTGATGCTAGCACACATTATTTTTTTTCTTAATCCTAGTCCATCCTTTTAAATAACTTTAAATAGTCGATGCTGACAACAATTTCCAAGATCGTTGAAGCTACCTAATTGTGCACATATCTATTTCATGACCATTAACCCTTTTCTTGACTCAGATGGCATCGTACATTGACACCAAACGTATTAAAATTAGCATGCTAATTGAATGTAAAAAATAGTTGAAAAGATCCATTTATATAATTGTTTTTAGTCTCTCATAGCATCACATATAAGCATCTTATTAATGCAGTTTCCTCCCAGCATGCGTTTCTACATCCCTGCATGTAGGTCAACAATTGCCCTTCCTCTCGATCTTGTCCTTTCTGCCATCATACAATCTTATCTACCACTAATCCATAGATACAACTCATGACGTACCTGAATTCTCAGCCACTAAAATTGCTCATGCTACTTAACTAATCAGAATGACCTCAGAGGAACCTTCTCAGAAAATAAAGATACACTATTTCAGCAGAAGATCATAGCTGCTCATCTTCTGAGAAAACAAAATCAAAGTTGGTCATTTAACTCATAAGTTCACTGGTTTAATGGACTGTGGATCATTAATTGCGATCATCACTCCCTTTCTAGGATTGGCAAATGCATTGGCAATATTAAGGATTGGCCCAACACTTTTTTACTCATCAATGTGTTATTGAGAATGTCCACCTGTTATCACGAAAAATTGACCTTATTATGGAAACCCATTCCCATGTGAGGAGATAGCTTGTCAACCAATGTTTGGCCTTTGTGCACGAGGCACTCAAATTGAAAGTTCTACAAATGCATACCCAATTCAATTGTTCTGTTCACCAAACATATTATAGGGATGGCAATTTTAGCCCAACCCGAAGGAGACCCACCCTGACCCACCTCGATTGGGGTGGGGTCTTCATGCTTTGACTGAGTTCAGGATGAGTTTAGGGGAAAACCCAAAAGCCTTAATTCGGGCTCAGGATGGGACCGGTATATATATTCCCCACCTACCTCGAAACCTACTATACATAAATATAATTAATGAAATAGCTAATTAATCTTAAGAATGAAATTTTCTAGCTATTTTTTCTTTTCTTTCTTTAGTAATATCCATTATTTGAATCAAATTTGCAAATATATCTATGATTTGTTAAAGTGTATTTTTAAAGATAATTTTAAAAAAGGAAAAGAAATTACGGGTGGGATCGTGGATCTCCGTTCCACATGGGGTCAGAGATGGAGACTGTACTTGTTGCCTTGGCAGGGCATGGGTGGGGTATAGAAAGTTGGGGCTGGATTTGGATTGAGAAAAACCTGACTCCAACCCATCCCATTGCCATTCCTAACATACCAAACAAAGCATCTCAACAAATTCATCTGACTATATCTCTCCTCATCAGCTTCCATTTGAGCAATATCAGCTTAAAAAGGATACAAGTGCAATCAATGTTCAATCTGATTAGGATCTTCTTATGTCCGACTTTGAGGCTGTTTTGTTTCCAGAATATGTAGGGAGGATCCTATTGTGAATTAGATTTCAATTATATTGAAGAGAGGGAAAATGCAAGTCACCCACAAAAATGCTTTATTCACATACACACAAACAAGGCAATTTAGAAGATTGTTAAGAACTGTACATTAAAGCTCATTTTTTAGTTAGTACATTGAACAGATGAATGAGTGACACAATCAATCAGAAATAACAACTGAATCCAACCTCCATTATTTAAATGATTGGATAAGGCCTCATGTAGCCGACCCCATGTAGTTGGGAAAAGGCTTAGATGAGTTGAGTTGAGTATAAGGCCTGCCCATCCCTTTAACAGAAACTAGATTAATAGATGAAAATTTAAACACCCAAACCTCCCCCCCCCCCCCCCCCCCCCCGGGCTAAAAAAAAAAGAGAGAAGAAAAGAAGAAGGGGGGGGGAACAGCAGAATCAGGCTCACAGCAATAGCTAGCTACTGAAAAGTTTATAAATTGGTTCTGCTAGCTCTAGTACCTCTCTTCACCCCCAAGCAAAATGGCCATCACCCACAGCAAGTATAGACAAGATTATAAACTCAATGGAAGTAAGCACATTTAACAATTTCTTGAAGAAGCTCTCAGGATGTTCTGTTGCTAGCATACCAGATTGCTGCATGCTCCAAAAGCCAAACTGCCTAAATGACTAGTAGATTCTTACTATCAACTCAAGTACAATATCATGCAAACAAAAAATTTATCTTACTAACCATGTAGTCTTATTCAACATTGGTTTTGCCCACCATTTGGTGAAGTTTTATCAAGGTCTCATCTTTCCTTGAGACATTTTTATATATTACACAGCATGTGAAAATTTTAAAAGATAGGTATTTGTAAGGTAGCATGCATGAACAAACAAGTAGATGAAGCATCAATAGAGTGCCACAGGAGAAAAGTAAATTATTGAACAAAAAATGATATTTTTTTTGAAAAAAATTGTAAGGTAATGCCAACTGCAGCTTGTAATTTTTCACTTACCTAGAATGATTCCTTGAGCACCTCTATAATAAGAACTAGTTAGGGTCCTAAATCTCTCCTGCCCAGCTGCAAAATGTGCAAAAATAGTTACGGAGAAAAAAGAAAGAGGATAAAGTTCAAAAGTGGTGCTTATACTTCACTACACACACTATAAATGATATGCCACACTTAACATTATCCTCACAAACTTTCCTCACAAATCCAAAACATATTTCGCAGGAATTACAGTGCGCCCATCTTATATTGTTTGCAGTGAGGAACATCATGATAACAAGAATGAATCCATTAGTATCAAAGATGATACATGTAAAATGAGAAATTAACAAGACCACTTTCAACTGAAAATAAATGACACAAATATGAGTCCTAATTATTGCTATAATTCAATATTTCAATAGGAAATAACAGCTAGTGGCATGAGGCCTGCCACATCAATGCATGTGTTAACCCACTATTAAAAAAAATGGCACGAGCAATTTTCAACTAGAAAATATTATCATAAACATTTAATAGGTGCCATGCCAATCCATGCCCTGTGCAAGTATAGGCCTTGGCTATGTATGTACCAATCAGTATGGAAAATTTTGGCCAGCAGTTGAAACTTTGATTTTGAGGCAATTCAAGTTAAATGGGACTAAGACTCATCCTACAATCTTGCCCAGGAAGAAAGTGGTAAAGGTGAAACGGAAAGGATAATAGAAGGGGAAAGATAGAGAAGAGAGAAGAGGTGGTAACATTGAGCACTAGCATCTCCAAATGCAGTGGTAAATTCTTTTTCCTTTATTAATTGCTGCTCTTCATTTTTTTTTTTTTTTCCACCTACTCCCCTTATTTTCCTTGTTTTCCTCATCTCTTTCAAGCATTTATTTGTATTTTATATTATCATTTGAAACAATCATCAGTGTTGCCACTAAGACAGGAAGTAGCGGGTATCAATGGAGAGAGGAAAAGCTCTGGAAATAGAGAGCAGAAAAAAAGAAAAGGGAATAAGATGAGAATGAATATGAAAAGGGAAGGAGAAACTTTTTTATGCAATCTTTATTCTAACATAGTATAGGTAGTAGGTACCTTGAGATCTAGGTGACTGCCAAGTGTATAACCTTTAGGCAGTCCATGGCTGTCCCCGCAGCACCAAATGTACCTCAAAACATGGTTTAAAGCCCTTCTCAAATTTACATTCTCACTCTCTAAGCTCATCCTCTCCTCCTTCCAGATCCTTTGACACAAATCCCAAGTCCATGTCTTCATCAAAGCCTTATGATGTCTTCATGTGGATTTCTTTATCATCTCAACTGACTATACACTTCTTAAGAAAAAGTATACTACTGCTCAGGGACTGGATTGCTAGAGAACAAGTTCTTCATTTCACATAAGTAGAAAATGCAAATAAACAACTGTTAAACCAGTGAGTTTTTCCTCAAAACGTAGAGTGGATAGGGGAGTACTCAAAACTGAGCAAATAGATTGGAAAAGATGACACTTGGAATCAGATATATTTTACTAAAAGATAAATCAGTTATATTGTACTTGGGAAAAGGCTTGGATGAGTTGAGTTGAGTATAAATCAGTTATATTATATTATATTTTTTCCAACAGAAATTATTGAGGAAATTGTGACTATTAGCCTTCTGATTCCAATGAGCGAAGAATTGCCCAGTTTGACCATTTACCCAGGATGGAGTTCTCTCGATGTGTCCAGATTATAATTATTATGGGTTCCTTGTCAATAGTGATTCATACTATCTTGGAAATTTTTATGGTCAAATCACATCTGCAGGAACAAGTGTTTCTTTAGAGGTGCTTCCCACCATTTAATTTCTCATTTCCACATTACGATATTAACAGTGGTGCATGTACAAGGTATGATTTTTTATTCAAGGTCTATTCACCATACTCCATGTAACTAAGGGAATACTAGTCTTAACTGTGTCTTAATTATACTTCTCCAGGGTGTAAAGATGGAAAAGGTAACTCCATCACTAGATCTAATGTCCAACTGGTTGGGGTTCTTAAATTTTGGTTTTGGGTTGTTATGAATTCAGGTCTGAAAATATTTTACTTCCTTTAGTTGTTTGGAAGAGGTGAAACTTTGCCTACCAGAACAAATGGTCCTTAAGGAATCTACCATTATGCATGCATTCCCACTTGCAAAGGAACTTTTCAATAACTTTTAGTGCTGGAGTTTTCAATGATAATGCAAGTAAAGGCTTGATTATGATTTAGGAGCTTGGAATTACAAATAAAACAATAATTCAAATGGAAAAACACTGAACAAAAAATGGCACATAGAGGGCCAAAAAAAAAACTTAGCAGGCTCATGGTCATGCATATCTGAAAAGGTAGGCATCAGCTGCCTGATTATTGTACCCTCTGGTAGGATGGCTTGATTTATGCTGAACCAGTTCTTGCATTTTGTCCATTCAAAACAGAGGCTGGGCCTCTAAAATAAGAAATTATAGAGTTGGAGGTACACTCATGACATCTGGAAAAAGGAGAACAGCCAGCTTGGCAAATCATTACAGATGTCCAAAATATGAATTTTTTGAGGAACCCAATATTGACAAATGACAACCCCTCAAACCTATTGGTACGAACAAAGACAAACCAGCTGACTAGCTTTCCAGATTTGCAAGGAAAAATGCATCCATGTACTTGTGCCTACGGGTTTCATCCACCTCCTTTGAGAGGATATGATTATAATGCCTAACTGATGTTGAACAAAATTGCCCATGACCCTCTTCATTACCAGGGAAAAGAGAAGAAGTGAATGTAGAATTAACTAACTAATAAAATTACAGGCTCCATATATATAATAAATTGCATCAAGAACCAAAGTTCTGAAATTCATTTAATGATTTTTCAAATATTAAATTACATCTTAGTTAATATCAATAGTCATAAGGGTTCAAACTTGACAGATAATCACCAAAAAAAGTATATTAATATAAAATTAAAAAAAGGACTAATGATTGACCCTAGCTGGAAAAAACAAAAGCTTAATGTTGGAAGTAGTTCTATCGTGATCCAATGTGATTTGTCAACCTATATGCCTCCAAGATGCTAGCTGTCCTTTATATCAAAATTTTTAGTTTTTTTCCCTCTTCTTTTGGAATATTTTGAAGCCCAGCAAGCTGGAAGGTTACATCCCAATGATAAAAGTGAATAGTGCAATCCATATAGTAGGTCTCCCTATCTCAATTGGATTTACATGTTTCCCAGAACGCCAGTTTCTTGGCTAAAAACATCTTGGCCAAGGATTTGGTACCAAATCATTGAAGTACTGTTACAAGCTGCAAGCTGGTCCCAAATGCCTTGAAATTTGGTAGATTATTCCATATACCATAAGCCATGCATGGATTCAAGATTTAAAGTTTATAAATTAAAGTATAATACCAATAAATTTGATGGATGGAATTTCAAGAGTTATTCTTAATGACTACTAGAGTTGTAGAGAGGTGCATAATTTAAACCGTTGATGGAATAAATGGATTGAATGAACTATCACGCACTTCATAACCACATTGTCTTTCACGGGTTAACATTTGTTCTTAGTTGCTAGGAAGACATTTTTTGTCTTTTATGTTGATGTATAATGTTGCGAACCTATAATCATTTCCACAAAAATTTTAGCATTATGTTCTTGGGTCATTTGTTGACAAAAATTATGAGTGGTATTCTGTGAAAAAGAAATGTACCAGATCTTAAATTGTCAGGCAAATAAACTGAACTTAAGATGGGAATGCTCAAGCATGAAAAGGTCATATTTAAAACTTCTCTACATATAATTGCTGACCAGCATCATTTGTTGACACTGGTAAGCAATTATGTTCTTGGGTCATTTGTTGACAAAACTTATGAGTGGTATTCTGTGAAAAAGAAATGTACCAGATCTTAAATTGTCAGGCAAATAAACTGAACTTAAGATGGGAATGCTCAAGCATGAAAAGGTCATATTTAAAACTTCTCTACATATAATTGCTGACCAGCATCATTTGTTGACATTGGTAAGCAATTATGTTCTTGGGTCATTTGTTGACAAAACTTATGAGTGGTATTCTGTGAAAAAGAAATGTACCAGATCTTAAATTGTCAGGCAAATAAACTGAACTTAAGATGGGAATGCTCAAGCATGAAAAGGTCATATTTAAAACTTCTCTACATATAATTGCTGACCAGCATCATTTGTTGACACTGGTAAGCAATTATGTTCTTGGGTCATTTGTTGACAAAACTTATGAGTGGTATTTTGTGAAAAAGAAAGTGTACCAGATCTCAAATTGTCAGGCAAATAAACTGAACTTAAGATGGGAATGCTCAAGCATGAAAAGGTCATATTTAAACTTCTCTACATATAATTTCTTACCAGTGTCCCATATTGTGAGCTTCAGCTTCTTCCCACCAACTGTAAGATGTTTGATCTTAAAATCCACTCCTGGTCATAAATGCTAAGCAAAAGTTAACACACACAAACACACACACACACACACACACACACACATACAAACTGAATACAAGCTATTGGAAAAGGAAAAAGAAAGTGTGACAAACAACAACCAAGACAGACATGGCACTCTGTTATTCATCATGCATGCCCACGTCTCTTAACAACAGGAACAAAAGAAGAGTGTTATCCAAGATCTCCTAGAGCCAACATTATCTAAATATTGAATGGCTAGATATTGTAGAGAAAATTCATCATCATCTTCTCATATGAATTCATAAGTACTTCCTGATCACTTGAATTAGGCGCTGGTGTGGTAGGCTGGCAGTAAATTCTTGTGTGGAAGCAAGGTAGAAAACCTCTTAAAAAAATTTGACATAACACACAGACACCCACAACTAGTCAAAATATGCCACATCAGCTAATTTATCCATCTTGATTCATAATGCATCCTCCTCATCTCACTTTTTCCCATCTCAGCTAACTCGATCTCAAAGCAGGAGCTCAACACCTTGATATCCACCCTCCTATTGTGGGGTTAAAAGCTCTCCATTATTGCCATCATTGCCTCTGACCTCCATTTGACCTCCACTCAAAACCTCCTGCATTCCTTTCACATCCACCAACTCCACAATCTTCATTCTCAACAGGGCTTCCTCTGTCACTTAAATCCGTACCCTCTATGTGCTGCTCCTTCCCTTCCCTCCACACCCTCCCCTTTGGCTCCTTCCTCCCCACTCTGCACCATGAGATTGCCATGAACTGTTGCCACCAATCCTTGGGTGTCGACTTTGTCATGTGTCAAGGCCATCATCCATAACCTCCTCTATAGCCAGGACATTGCCAGGCTCAGCGTCACCAGCATCCTCGCTCTCCACTGCCATGAGGCCTTTGTCACCACTCTCACTAGTGGTGATACCAGCATGATGTTCGGTGGTTGGGACAGCAGTGAGATGGGAGAAGAGTGGAAATGAACAGATTGGAGGACAAGGATGGGTTCATTCAACATGATGAATAGGGTGAAGATAGTTCTTGGTGGGACTAGTAGAGTTTGTTAGTTTGTCTCTCCCACCATAGTCATGCATCAAGATCTGTAAACTAGCTAACGTGGCATATTTTCACAAGCTGTCTGTATGATACTTTATAGACTCTTGTCCATTGAATTTTATTGATATATGTGTGTGTGTATGTTGGACTGTGTTCTTCTCGAGAGAAGAGGATATCTACTCCTCTCATATCTAGAATCAACGACTAAGTATCCAAATCAAATATCAATATTGTCAGCTATGATCTATAATACTAAAAGACATAGAAACCAAAAATCACACATTTTGTGGTTTCTAACCCATGCATTAAGAAGACACAAAGATTGAGGGTTTTCATTGTGCTAGCCTGCTCAAATACATAAAAAGTCACTTAAATTCAGAATCCTCTATGTTAAAACGTGTACAGATTGATAATCAATACATACCTTTCTCACTAACTACCACACATGGATCTCATCCTTTACAGACAGGGACAGAAACAAGCAGGACCAAGGGATAATAATCTGTTACGATACCGCATAAAAATTGTCACCACCCTACTGGGACCTTTTCCTGTTCTATCTGGATAGTATATAAAACCTGTGCTTGAATTATACTGTTTGCAAGTATTGCCTTGGAATTTTAACTCCAAATTGACAACTTACAGTTGCGATCATCTCCTGAAGCGTAACATATTAATTTGAAAAGATTGCTCATGTTAACAAACAACGGTACTAACTTCAAATTCCAAGGTATCACAGTTTCTTACAGAACTTGCCATGGACCAATCAAAGGTTATTATTAACAGGTTTGAAAGACAGAAAGAGAAAGCACAAACAAAAGCCCATGGGAAAACTACAATAAACAATCTGCTTCATCTTAATTAATGGAATCGACAGCGGAAAGTAATATCGTGACTTATTCTAGGACCAAAGTTGAACTCAAAAATTTAACCAAGTCTCCCTTTTGAACTCTTAAACAAATCATATCGTATTACACTTGGGTCATTATATGACATTTCAACTCTTAATTAATGCAAGTAGACACAAGTTACGGCAGCACAAATACCCACCACCACCCAATGTGATAGAGCCTCACGATCAAGCGCTCGCAAGAACCCACGAACAGATATGATCTTGTATATATCTACCCTAACCAATGGGCCTTGAAGTACGAAACTAAATCACCACAATCTTCTAACCAAATATAAAACAAGCAAAAATTCCAAAAAAAAACGTTGCGACTCGTATTATGTACAACTATCTCCAGAAAATAAATTAATTAAAATAAAATAAAAAAAACCAAGATGTCACATCTGAGATGCAACTAAGCGTATCAACTAAATCATAGATCAGACCAAGACCATATTTGTTTTAGCATATGATGACCGACAAACATCAGCCGTCAGCATAAAATCCCACACGAGAATTGAAGAAAACCACCGTACCAAGCCCAATTATGAATATACGACAAAAGAAAATCCAAAGGTGGCAAGACTATCGAACATTATACCGATAGTCGGGGCAAGATCGTCGACATGGTTGGAGATGAAGCTGACAAGCAGGCTGCTCTTCCCCACCCCGGAGTCGCCGATCAAGAGTATCTTGAAAGAGTAGTCGTAGCTGCTCCCCGAACCAGCCGGCGAACCCATCTATCTATTATAAGAGCAACAACCCTCTCGAGCTGTGTCACTGATTTCTCTACCTCTCTATTTTCGATCTCGCGTCGGATGGTGAAGGCGACGGTGGTGCGGGTGCCGGTGCCGGTGCCGGTTTGGGGAGAAGGGAGAGGAAAGCGAGAGACAAGAGGGAGAATAAGAATAGAAATATAAAAAGTGAGAGGAAGTGGAGAAGGAAAGGAAAGAGAGACAGAGAGAAAGGGAAAAAAGGCGATGGTATCCGCTACTCCCCAGCCCGCACGGAGCTCGCTCCTAGCCGACAGCAAATGGATGCCTTTCTTTCGCTCATCGTCCTTCGCCCAGGAGATTTCTTTACTCCATTGAAAGTAATTAAATTAAGGCTCTCCAACGTGTCCCGTTGGGAGCCGAACCGCTCTCCGATAAATTAAGACTCTCCGCCTCCGTACGTGTCCCGTTGCGAGCCGAACCGTTCTCCTCTCGAGGGAAAGGGACGGCCCGGTTGCATCCTCCAAACGCCCGCCCGCATAAAAATTCTCATGGCGATTCTCAAATGGATGGATGGGATGGATGGATGGAGATGCATCATCACGAACAACCGATCCAATCAATTAAAAGTTTATCACGAGAAGTTTATGCGACGGTTTGGAAAGAGAGTGTTTTTTTAAAAAAAATTCTTATTCTTCTTCTTTTTTTAAAAAAAAATAATAACTTGAATACATTGATTGGGATAAAAGCGAGAGGTTGGAGGTTTGCGACAAGACCTGCGACCGACTTAGGGGGAGACCCGGAGAGTCGCAATCGGGCCGGACAGGGCCAATGTTTGTGTGTTTGGTTGGTGTGGTGCCGGTGATGCGCGAGTGAGGACGAGGATCCAGTTGGGGATGGTGGCCATTTTTTCGCCGTGCAACGGGACGAGCTCGGAGGCTGGGACCGCCGGGGCTCGGAGGCATTGACAAGCCCTCACGTGCTTCCACGTGGGGAGCTATTGAATGCCCATCGACCGGCGTAAGCCGGCTGGCCAAGATATTATCGATGCATTTACTTAAAAATATTATAAAAAAAAGCACTTTTGATGCGTATTAAAATAAGACCCATGCGTTGTTTCCACTTTCCAGTACGGAGATAAATATGTAAGATTTAAGAACCATATGCCAAAAATCAAAACATCTAATTTCATATTCAATTATATAAAAAAAATACAGAATGTCTAATAATGGTTATATATAGCCTTAAGAATGGATTTGTATTCTTCTCCCCTTTCTTTTTCTTTTTTTTTTTTTTTTAATACAAACGGATGATCATACTATTTTAGGATGACTCAAGTTCGAACTATCAGAATACGTAGTTCCAACGGTGAGCTATTGGCTGCTGAAGGATTCGGCCATCTGACTCATCTGTACCTCTGACTGAGCTATCGAGGGCTTGGGCAGGGATTTCCTGGGCCACCCGGGTCCTAGGTGCTCGTTGTCTTATCATTGAGGGAGACTTTATCATTGTCATTCGTTGGCTCCGACAGGATCCTGGTATCTGTTTGTCATCCAACTCCTTGATTGCCAACATCCAGTCCATCCTTCAGTAAATTCAGAGCTCCTTGATCCAACATATTTATAGAAAAGCTAACTCTGCAGCCGATTGGATTGCACTAGAGTTACGGATCATTCGGAGTTTTGGAGTTGGAAGCAATTCTTTTTCTTACTTATTATCGTATCTCTATGGTAGTCATTCAATGAGGCTGACCTTTTATGACTTTTTATGTACAAAAAAAAACTAATTAGATAGAAGTGGAGTTCACTTGTACTATCTCTATGGTAGTCATTTATAATGAGGCTGATGAACTTATAACTTTCTATATAAGAAACTAACTGGATGAAAATGAAGATCTATTCATAAATAAAATAGCTATTAAATACTTTCATCAAGGAGTACAAATAATCAAGCTCTATGCCTTTATACCACATAATATATTGATCACTAAGATGAAGATGAGCTAATACTTTATGAATTACACACTTTAAGTAGACTTATATCAGTCATCTAATATAAATCATATTTAACTTGTTTTTATAAATATAAAAATATGTAATTAATGATTAATATTAAATTTAAAATTTTACAAAACAATTTTGAATTAAATCGAGACATACATAGCATATTAAAGATAGGGTAGATATTTTTATTATAGTACAAAAATATCTTCATATTATGATATAAGAATGATGAAGACAAAATCATAAGGATCCATTTAGACCTTCATATTAATAATAAAATATTTAAATAATAAAAAATTTAAAAAATATTTTTCTATAAGTTAATTCCTAAAATCTATATAATTTTATTTTAATCCTTTCACTTGCAATGGATAATACCCAGGATTTTGTTCAAAACCCAATCACTAGGAAAAAAATGGTAGGGATATAGATTTAGAAAGCGTGGAGACTAAAAATGTTTAAAAAATATATAAAATTAATATCATTAAGAAATATAATTTAAAGGTCATATTAGCATCTAGTTAACTTAGTTTGAGAGATGTATAATTAATAGATTACAAGATTTCAAGGATTAAAATTAAAAATTAGAAATTGATGAATGGACAAGCAGCGTCTTGAAGGAGTTGGTAGTTGAATCATTTAGATTGGACTGTGAAATGAATTTTTCCTTTGTGCAATCAACTTGAAGCTACATGAGGTATCAACTGGAGTTGGAAGAAGGAAGCTCTCTTTTTTGGAAGAAGTTGAAAGTTGAAAGCTTATTATTATGTGCAATTTATTAATGGCATTACTATGTAGGGTTTGTGGTTTTGAATTGGTGATTTTGCTCCAACTGGTTATGACTTAACAATGCATATTTGGTACAAGCAAGATCTGGCATCGTTGGGAATTAATAGGACTTGATTTATATATGGGTGGGAGATTGCCTTTCCAATTCTGCAGCCCCCACACTAAAGAGAGAACATAATTATCTCACAACCATACCAAGAAGTGAACACTTAACGCCTTTGTTTCATGCTAACTTATTAAGTCACCCGTTGGGTAGCAAAACAGAGGACCATCAGGTGGGGGCTCCTTTCTTTTCTTAGAGTGAGGTAGAAAGGTTGAAGGGTTCGCTGATGAGCCTACCATAGAGCATGAGGCCATGATAAAGTGCATAGAGCATGTGCCCTTTATGTGCATGTATGTGCGTGTGTGAGAGAAATTAAATGTAATGCCCTAACGCCTCAATCCAATAAACTAAAACCATAACTTGAGTTGTAAGCCCATAACACTTTCTTTTATATGACTTTCTTTTTCATCCCCAACCCATTTGCTAAAATCATATGATTCAAAAATCAAAGTGAAAGTTAATATATAGCAAGTGAACTTGAGTTATAAACGCATAACATTTTTTTTAATTTTTGGGCACCACACACGGAAAGAGATAAAAAAAAAAAAAGCAAGTTACAATGGAACTAATGCCCATGCTTCTTTCTTCATTTCATGGATTAAAGTCCAAACTCATGTATCTTTAAATATTATAAAGTATTAGACGAAGGTCAAACCAAATCATCAAGCCAATCAAACCAAAAACATTCATTTCGACAGAACTTTAATCGCATATATCTCTCAAATTCAATCTTCAAAAATTAGACACGATTGCTGAAGATAAAATAAATATATAGAAAATTTTGTTTCATATTATGCAACAACAAATCTCACTAGTATATATAAATATTTTATAATTCAAATTTATTATTATTAATAAAAGAAAAAAATTGAGTAATACTTTCATTAATTTTCTTATTTTGAATTTTTTTAAAGAGATTTGCATTTAGTCGGCTGAATTTTTTTTTTCTCTCAGTCCTCGTGGACGTGAGGCATATGGGACTAATGTGAAGGGGTGAAAATATCTGCATCTTTTAAATTTGGAGTGAGTATACCCAAATATATTCATAATACCCAGCAGCTATCTACATCCACATATTCAATGCACAAAAGATTTTAGCTTGAAAGTTTTGACAACTACAGACCAAACAATTTCACTTCTTAGGTCTTAGCCGTTACAAGGCTGCAAGAAAAAGAAAATTATGAGAATAACTCAAAGATATTGTAATGCTCAAAATTAAGTTACACATTGAATGAAAAAGAAAGTATTATATGCTTATAACTCAAATTTATCAACTATCAAATAACTTCCGCTCAAATTTTTAGGCCACATTATTTTGGCCTACTAATAAATTAATTAAGCCAGCATAAGCATTACAAATGTTATTAAAGCTGATCGAGTATACAAAAGTTGATGAGCATAAGGAAAAGGCTACTCATAAGATAGTGGTAAAGTCCATGCCACATATAGATGCTAACTAGCTTATGGGCACATTGTTTCAGCCTAACGGGTCAGCATATGGGCTTGGGGCGTTAAAGTTGTCAAAACTAGGTTGTTTGTCTTCCTATGATAGGGACCAAGATTATATAGCAGTGACAAGGAGCAAGAAAGAAAATAATGCAAGGCTGCTTTTATTTGTATTTGATTATTTGTCTCATCCAAGACAACAAATTTTGGCCCCGGAAAACAAGCCTAGCCGTTCTCAATCTCAACATTCTCCAATGCAGAATAGCCATTACAAATAACTGGGCCAAATGAGAGAGATAACACTTAAATGTTTATGCAAGTTAAACAGATCAAATGGTCCATGTGTTTGACTTATTACGCAGAGCAGGGAGTGTAGTTATTCATAAGATTAATAAAACTTTCTCCACCATTCCACCCAAAAACGTTTAGCTTACTAATATCGATGAATGAGTTCTTTGTATGCATCTTTATTCTTTCCATAATAGTCAGCCTCCGCCTGCATCAGGGAAAAAGATAAGGTTAGGAATTAGAAATGCTGACAAAACATCAGATGAAACTTCACCTGTGGTACTTGTAAATATGTGGACTTAGATCTCTATTCCTTTCTTTTCTTTCCTTTTTTTTTTTTTTTCAATGAATGAAACAGTGGCACATTTGACATGGCCATGTTAGTTTCTTCAATATCAGTTCATCTATCACTTTCAATTCACAAAAGTTGGCTATGTCAAATCAGTTCATCTTGTTCGAAGAGGAGTTCAATTTGACCATGGCTTGGAACAAATGTATGCAAGAACTTCACAAAGAACTGTATTTACTATCATGAAGATTGAAGATAATTCATTCGATTTTTTTTAAATGTCCATCAATTAGGGCTGAAAACGGATCGAATACAGATCGGATAGTAGTATATCCATATTTGTATCTATATTTTTCAACGGATATGAATACGGATACTATACGGATATTAAAATTCATTTCCACATTTGTTCTAAATGGTTACGGATACAAATCGGATATCAAGCATATCCATATTTATTATATACGGATATGGATATAAATCGGATATCAAGCATATCCATATTTATTATATACGGATACGGATATGGATACACAACTCTGAGTCTCTCTTTTACCTAGGCTTCCAAAAATCTTCACTGCACATGCTTACACATCATCCAGTCACTTCTCTCTCAATGTACTTAATTGAAATAAAAACATTGAAATCCACTTTGATTTGGTTACTAGGATAAAATTGAAAACAAAGGATGAAGATACAATTTTTTATTATATATCTGAATCCGTATCCGTATCCGATTAATTTTTTGATTGGATATCCGAATCCATATCCGTATCCAATTAATTTTTTGATTAGATATCCGAATCCGTATCCATATCCGTATTCGATTAATTTTTTGATTAGATATCCGAATCCGTATCTGTATCCGATTAATTTTTGATTAGATATCTGAATTCGTATCCGGATCCGATTGGACTGAAAAATAAATATCCGAATCTAATATAATTCGAATATGAATACGGATGCGATCGGAGTTTATCCGATCCATTTTCAGCCCTACCATCAATATACCATTAAAGGTATAGAAGTGCGGGGTCAATGATTTGAATAAGAATGTGATCTATGAGAACTGAGTTCTTCCAAAGTGCAGCGTTAGACTCAGAGATGTATTTGCCTCCATATTCTAATGAGATTCTTTTAGACTCTTCTAAATGAGGAACCCTAATTTTTTTCGTATAAGCCCTAGTCCAATACTGAGAATCCGAAACCCTTGGACCAACTCCTCCATAACAATATTTAAGAAAGAAAGATCAAGGACAGTTATGGGACAATAGAAACAATTGTCTTGAGTGATGATATTAGTTTATTTAGAAGACCAATTGGTTCCACTGCATATGCTTCCTTCATATGATAACATTACTTAAAAGTGTCATAGTTTAAAAGCAATTTGTTTCTCAATTGCAAATATTTGTAAAATTTACTATTGATTAACTTGTTATAATATACAACTTTATGCATACAGTTGGACACATTATATCCATGTCAGACACCATCGATTCAGATAATCTACATAATTACTATTTCTTTTTTTTTTTGACAAAAATAGCTATATGAAAATGCAAGCGACATTGGTATAAGAGATCAAGATCATAATTCTCATATGTAAATTACATGTCAGGAAAGATGAAATTGCCCTTTTTGAGGCAATTGCTACCACATTGAATGAAAGATTTAGTTGCCAATGGAAGAAGGCATGCTGACTGGTGGTCAGCTAGCCACATGCAATGTCTTACTGCACCACAGCATGCCAGAGGAGGAAAAAAGAATTTAAAAGCCCCTTCTGGATTGTCGTATATTAAAGAAGAAGAGTTAATATGCGTGATGCCAACTCATGCCAAATGATTCCCAATTTTGGTACTGCTACTGGTATTGGTCCAGGTCTCAATGTTGATATTTTTTTCTAACCTGGCACAGTATTTCATGGCTGGCTAAATGTGCTGGCTACAATGGATTAGCATGGGCCAACACTAAAAGCATCAGAGAATAAAGTTAGGTATGTGGTCTATGAAGTTTCAACCAAAACTCTATAGGAAGCTACGATTGAGCATAGTCTCGGGAAGATGCCAGCTCTAAAAGCTGGTAAAGGCTTTGTTATTTGAATGCTGGGATCAAATCCTGCCTTCATCAGGTTCAAGGGGTTAGGGATATTTGGGGGAGAGCTACCCACTGTTGCATTGGGGGGAGAGAGAGAGAGAGAGAGAGAGAGAGAGAGAGAGAGAGAGAGAGCATAATCTTCAAAGATACCACATCTTTATTAGTATGTGTGTATGTCAAATTTAACATTACAGTAATATATCAATCATTGTAATATTTTAAGTTTGATTTCAAGTTTCTAAGAGAAATCTTGTGTTTGTCAAAATAGTGTTGATCTTCTAAATATCTGAAAATAATGTGTGTTTAAGTGCCAGATGTGGGCATTTTAGGCAAAGGGTCCAGCCGTCCAGGTAATATAGATGGTAATTATAGTGAAGTTTATGATTGTATTTTTTCAAGTCAGTTACATCTCTATTATTTAGAAGCATCTTGATTTCTTTTTTTTTTTTCAAGCGCATCATAGATGACATCCTCCACAGTTAATATCAGCATAACTAAAGCACTCTTGTACTTATCCATCAACTGGAAAACAGAGTCAGTTATGGTAATGTTGTGAGGTTCTTATTCTTTACAACATGAACTTGAGATCCTACAGGTGGCAGGTCAAAGGATTAAGGGTGATGATGGTGTGCCTCATAATGACAAGCAAAATTTGAACACCTCTGCAGATGGCCCACTAAGATATTGCAAATAGCTGGGCCTGTAATAAGTAGAGTGTATAATATCTGTATGGTATTTAAGGAGGATGTTGCACTAGGCAACTAGACAAGAGGAAACAACTAGTTGGGTTGGGAACAGTTATGATCTTATTGTAGTAGTCTAGAAAACACACAGTCACATTGACAACGTTCAGAAGGATGAAGATGACAGAACAGAAGGCATGCCTTTTTTTAGTAATAATTGTCCAAAATCCAATCTCGTTACTGAAGATGTTTATCACACAGTTCTAAGTAAGAGTGATGTGATTTTCAAGGCAACTTTGAAACTTGTTACTTCTCCGTAGGTCCATATTATATGGGGATATTGGCCACTCATATTATAAGGGAATATTGGCCACTCACGACTCAATTCACCTTATGGTGAATGAATTCCACAAAACCTAATACTGGCTATGAACTATGAAAGCAAAACATGGAAAATGAATCAGAGAAGACAATTCTCATGGAGGCTGCATGTATGCATACAATAGAAGAGCTACAAATCTATTGAATAAGTTAGAAGCCTCCAACCCGATGATGAAAAATATATGTTGCTCCTGTTAGATAAAGATACCATACCATTACTTATAGTACAACCTTCCAAAAGCACTTTTAAAAAATAAACAATTTTTTTGGAGATTACTTGCCGATATATTAATTGCTGGCAAACCTTTTTTTTTCAACAGGAAAAAAAATAGTTCTGATCTGATTTACAGTTTGGAAGTACTCAAAACCACAGAATCTTGAAGAACATGTAAGCTCCTTGGATACATAGCCTACCAATAAGTTTGACACGATGACTAATACTGCTACTTGTGACTACTTGGATGTATGTCATTATTATTCATGCTGATTTTGTTTTGAACATTATAGGTGTTGTATGTCATTATTATTCATGCTGATTTTCTGTGTACATGACTGATCTTGGATCTTCCTGCCTAGGGCAGTAGACTCTCTCTCTCTCTCTCTCTCTCTCTCTCTCTCTTTCTGTGTGTGTGTGTGTGTGTGTGTGTGTGTGTGTCCGTGCACGCACGCGCACGTGTGCCTCTGCGCTTGTGTGCACATCTATCTATCCTTGTTTGTGTGCATGCACATAATGCACACATCATACTAACCAAATCATCCTACTTAACAGAAACTGGCCTGATAACCCCAATAAATTGCATACAGATTTCTCATGAAAATCTTTGCACTATCTTAAAAATTACATGTCTATTAGTTTATCCTTCTAACTCTACCTTAACTTGTTTCAAACCATTTTATCATTGAAAATTCCATCAGTTGGAAACAAAAAGGTTCTAAGAAATAAGCCATAGAACAGAAGAATGTTTGCTTGCCCGTCAGTGAATTTGGATTTATCAACAAATGAAACTCAAATTCCAAATCCAAACAAATCAAATGAACCATGCAACCATGGATATCATCAAATCTTAATTATCCTCGTATAATATTTCCTTTGGGACCCCCTCCAAACAACAATCCAAGCTCAATCTCATATTGCCCACATAAGCCACATCTATTTTTGATCCCATAATGGAACTTTTATGTTAGGACACAAATATATGATTACGTTAGGTTCAATTTCAGGCACAATGACTAATTCATTGTATGGTGTCTAACGTATATATGCATGCATATGATGCAAGAAAAACACCATATTGTTCAATGACTGCTAATTTTTGAGTTAGTTTATAAGTTTGACAACATTACACTGACTAATGATCAGCTTAAAAGCTTATTAATAGATGATGGGAAGTATAACTGCCAAGAGCTTACCTTGCGAATGCTTATAACAGCCGTCACGAGTTTTTCACCGATTAATTCATTCAAAATCTCATCTCTACAAAGTGCATGTATAGATTCACCCAATTCTTGTGGCAACCTTATAAGTTTAGAAGCATGCAAAGAAGGATTCGTTTCTGTTCCATCAGTACAAAAAATTAGTCAGTTAATAAGATAATCCTATGGTGTGCCTCAATTTTTGAACTGGCAAGAAATGTAATGTTTGTAGTTGCAGAAGCAAAAGACATAAAAGCGAAGAAATAATGCCAAGTTTATGAAGGAACAATTAGAACAAGGTACACTAACAAAGCCAGCAAACATTTGTTGTATGAGATATTTATAGTGAGCCAATAGAATGTTTTAACATTTAGATATTAATTATTCTATGATATGACAGCATATGAGGTATAACATGGTAAAAAGATGCCTAATACTCATCAGAACATTGCAGGAAACTCTATTGATTGAGTTGTGAATTCATAAAAAAATAATTTGTTGTTCCATAATTCTATAATCATTAAAGTCAGATTGGCTGTCATGTTGTTGATTGTGGTGATGATATAAGATTGTGATGAACATCAGTTACCAGAGCAGAAATCTGGACCACCACTTGGATGTTTTATAACACATTAACATGCAGATTTCAGGGCAAGTTCAGTTGAAACCACACTATCACGAAAGACTAAGTTCTCGCGTATGATCCTCAGCATACTGTTGACCTTAGTTATTGGAATCAGGATGGGTGTGAGAGAACTGGAGCATGGGAGCTGATTCAGGTGTGGGAGCAGGGAAGTTTGGAACACCATCAGAAAAGCTAAGCCTGTCTAGGAAGTGATTGTACGAGTAAGTGCCACAGTTTGTGTAGCACCTAATGTAAATAATTCTAGTTACTAAGTTGTCAACCTGAAGATTCATGTGTACTAGCTTTAGCAAATGATGTATGAAGCAAGTCATGAACACCTGAAGTAGCCCACTTGGTTTGCAAGATTTTTCAAAAGGACATATGAGATGTGCAATAAGTAAACCATGTCCCAAATATGGATAATTTTTAAAATCAGTCAAGATAATTGATGAAACAAGTTGGCAAGTTGTCAAATGAGTATGATAACGTCAACTTTATCAAATATATTCAAGTAGTGAAGCTCTATCAGTTATTTGGAATGCTTAGAACCATGGAATTTTTATCTCATCTTCTAAAAGCAAACAATAGTTTAATAGACATACCCTGATGGGATTCTTAAATGGGTAAAAGATGGAGCATATTTACATTATACAGCATGTTTTCCTAGACAAAGTGTTTCTGCAATGTTTGAACAAACTGTAGAAACCAATTAATGCGATACATTATCCAGTTTGTGATCAAATCCCAAGATCATGTTAACTAGCATATATTGACCATGGGTTAGATAAGGTTCACATTAGATTGTCAAGGACAGATATTAGATGATGTTATAATGAAGAAACTCAAGTGCAAATGATTGTTTAATTATATGGAGAGGACTATCTAATGTTGTGATTTCATATATCTTAATTCCAATCACTTGAAAAGGTCATACTAGATGTAATGAGTGTAATGATTAAGAGTTGGTTTTTACATCAAAAAAATAACTCAGTTCATATTTCATAAACTGATACTCCTTGAATTAGGATCCCTATTGCAGCCTCCTTACACAAACCTCTTACTTGTGACATGAAATCTTATTTCAAACATTTTGGACAAATTTGGATGATTTCTAAATGGCATTTATGGGCCCAGACCCATGAGAAATTATAGGTTCACCCACTATTGAAGGACAAGAAACATGACCAGAGGTTTGAACCTGTTAGTCAAAGGAGCCATCTTATTTCAATAGGATTAAAGTATTGTCTCATTTTAAGCAAGGAAGACACTATAGGGAGGGTTTGTCTGGTTAAAGCACAATTTGAGTAGGACTGAGTGGAGCTGAAAGTTGAGACAATACTTTTTCTAGTGAAAAAAACAAAAAATTGCACCCGCATGTGCCACCAGGGCAAGTAGTACTGGCTTCATCACTCTCACAAGGCTCAAGTTTCTTTTCTCGAAACAAAGCTCTCAGCCCACATTCTTTCTTCCTTTTTTTCTCCTGATCATTTCCTCTCCTGTTATTATCTTTTCTAAGGCTGGGAAGAAGTGAATCTTGCAGCCTGCTTTTCAGGTGTGTGCCACGCAGACTGTGTGAAGGCTCAACTTTTGCTGTTGCTGCTGCTTGCAAACCACACGATGGGTGGGGCGCTGGCAGAAAATATATAGCTGAGCATTCATACTTGATGTTAGGGTCAAGAAGAGGACCTCATGGCGTATACCTATGGGTTTCTTTGTAGTGGAGTCCAAAATTTCTTCTGCACCCCAAAATAATTAAGATCAAGTGACGGATTGGATTTCTTGTAATAGAATCCAAATTTCTTTAGGATTCATGAGATGCACATTGTAATCCTAATGTAAACAGGACTAAGAAAATTGACATGTTCGATGACTAACATGCAATAATTAATCTTTTTTTTTTCATAAGCAAGGTTCGATGTCTTTGCAGGATGGCAGGCATCCTGATCATCTTGTCTTGTTATCCTGAGATAACATGACCTTGAAACCCATGTCCGTGGGCCATCCCATCAGTCTCTCCTTCACCCCAACTGAGACACTCTCTGGTATGGCTGCCATCTTCATTTTGTCAAGGATGGCATTGATTATGGTCATAGGATAAGTCCTATTTCACCATCACTCATGTGGCATCAAAGTATCAAATTATAAATTTCAATGCTAAAGCACTAAAGATGAAAGCAGCTTGCTATGCAACTAAACTCTGTACAATAGAAACAACCATTTGTTTCGTCAATCTACATCATTTGTTATAAAGAGCTCATGCAGTATTAATTATAAGAGATCATTGCTTAGTATTTGAGAAATGATCTCCAATAATCTAAAAGGCCACAAGAAATTAGTGTCAGTTTTAAGTAGATAGAGGAATAAGGCAATATAATCCAAAACAGTATTAGAACATTCAATCAAAAGATTTTAGTGTATTATTGACCAATATAAACATATATTCTTAGCTTATACAAATATTTATTCTCATAAAATCTTATAGTGGGAGGTCTTAATACAACCTAGTCAGCATTAACTTCATATAGCACAATAATATTAGCCAGTATTGCATCATCAATAAAAAGACACTAATATGCATTATTCAAATAAATGTATTTTCAATTTCATAACTTATCATCTTAAAGAACACTAGTATTAGTTTATCTTAGATATATTACTTTTGAAATTCAAATATGTTTATTAAATAAATAAATAAAAGTGTCATAGATAAATTAGAAAATAAATAGAAAATACAAAAAAAAAAAACATCCCAAGTATCAAGATGCTCAATTGAGATGGCCACTAGGATGGGGCGGGACGTAGGGTGCCCTATTTCATTGAGAAACCAAGACGCCCTAGTTACATGGGATTTAAAATCTTAGTCACAAGTATTGAGAGATAAACTATCATAAGAAGATGTTTATCTTAAGAGACACACTATCACCAGAAGATGTTTATCTCAATGTAACTCTTTTGTACATGCATTGTGATAAAATCATACCAATAGGCTTGGGCAAGCTAAGACGTCTCCGAAGGCCATCAATCCCAGCAGCAACTATTGAAGCTAGGCCCAAGTGTGGGTTTGCACATCCATCAAAGGACTTAATTTCAAAGTTGCTTACAAGCTCACTAGATAAACCAGGGGGGCACGCAGTCCTCAAGGGAGCTTCTCTGTTTTCTTTGCCCCAGCAAAGATAAGCTCCACTCCAAGTATCTGGTTGAATCCGGTCATAACTACATAAAACAATTCAGTTTTTTTTTTAAGAAAAAAACAGCAGAATAAACTCTGTAATACAAAATCCACAAGAATAAAGAAGATCAACAAGTTTTGTAATTCAAAAGCATGGAATACAAGGCAATCTACCTAACATCCACCAACATAAGTAAATCCAACTCCTGTTTGAGATACTAGTCCAAGAAGCTTACATTTAAAATAAAATTACCCCATAAAAAGCATTGGTGCTATATAGAAAAACAACACATACCCATGTGAATTCAAATTATTCTCAACATAGTCTTCAACCCATAACCAAAAGGATTACATGGAGCAAGTTTTAGATTATGCTTTTAGTGGAAGTGTGCGCAAACTCGCACATTAAACATACACACACACAAAATATATTTATGTATGTTGTACTCACAATCTGATGGACATATATGAAATAAAGAACATGTGCTCTAAACAAACCACAGGCAACTGTCCATGGATCCAGTCAGAGTTGAAAGATTAATGGAACTTCACAGAATGGCTTAAACATGAGAAAATAGTAAACAATGAACAACCAAGTCTTTCTGTGCATAAACAGTCTCCACCCAGGACCTGTAATAACAGAAAATTCTTCCAAGGTGCATCATATACTCTGTCTGAAACACTGCATCTGTCTGAAACACTGCACCCCTATTAGAAGTGTTGTACAACAAGGTTTTAACTTTTCAGAATTGACTGATACTAGCAGGCATGGGGAATACCATACCAACCGAGTATGGTACCGGTATGGTATGGGCATTTGGTCTATGCTGTACTAAAACAGTTACAGGTGCTGTTCTGACAACATTATACCATGTGTTGGTACTTAATTATGGGGGAGTATTGTATCAATGCCAGCGATGAGGCCAGCCCAAAGTGCCATGTTGACAACATTATATCATGTATTGGTACCTAATAGAGGGGAGTATCATAGCAATACCATCGAGGCCAAGCCATTAGCCCTGACCCAAATCATGACAAAGCTTGGTCCGCTTGACCAGCCCACCAAAGGAAAAACAAGGAAAATAACTTGACCAAGTTGACTCCGAGTCAACTCGATGAGTCAGTTCTCAAGTTGATGGAATCGATGGTTGAAACCATGGGTTTCTTGATGGTGTCGAAGCTTGATAGTGATTAGGGACTCTAAAAGGAGACTAGAAACCAACTAGATGTTTCCTTCCTCCTCTATTTAAGATTTCCTCACCCCTATTTTGAACACTATTTAAGATCACCAAGTCAGCAATGATTCATCTTCTCCATCCACACCACCTGGCTCCAATCCTCCTTAAGGAAAGGTCAGTTTCCTCTTTCTCTCACATCTCTCTTCCTTCCACCCTAGCAGCCACCAGTGGGTCTTTGATGACCGCCGAAGCTCTTATCTCATTCCTAATTTCTTTCCCCTCTATTCGTTGGAGCTCACCACCTGTTAAGATTTGGTTGCTCACTAGCAAACTCAGGACTGATGACCTAGAACCACTTCTCACCAGCGATGGAAAGCCTAATTTGGCCAATTTTTTCTTCTTGCATTTGGTACAACGTGTTCTTCAACTGATGCCACCACACAGCTGTTCTGCCTCATAGCTATGTTGTCACATGAGGTACGGTCTTATCTTCTGGAACCTCCTTAAACTAAAGGATATTCTCGACTATATAGAGCAACCTAGAAACTCCTCCATGGTTAACCTCCTTGAGAACTCAAGCAAGTTGATTTTGAGGCCTTGCTCCCATCATCATGGATCTCCACCAAAGGTCAGCCTCCCCTCCGACCTCCTTGGTGCATCTCATGGAAAAGGTTGAGCACATCCTCGTCCTTCTCGACCTCTTCCATGCAAAAGGGAGATTCAATTACATGAAGTTATGGAGTAAGGGCTTCATTTGGCATCAAATCTCCACTACATCCAACATTGATCCACTTCCTCTCACTCCTCTTGCTATGACCACCTGTGTTATCTACTTCTTTGGAGTCATGTGAACAAGATCAGAAACTTCGGCTCTAATACCAATTGATGCAGTGTAAAAATTGAAAGGTGAATTGATCGACAAAACTAAACTCAGAACAAACATACAAAACTGAAGCAATCTTAATTGAAGAACCTTTCGTTGATGAAGAAAGTTCTTATAAAATAAATTTTACTAATATCTTGAAAGCTATTTTTCAAAATAAATTAGAGGAATATATACAGACCACGATCCTAATCCTAATTTGGGTATTAAATTCGATACAAAATCATACTAAGAATATGACTTCATAATAAGGAAGTATGCAAAATTATATTAGAAATAGAACTCAATAACAAAAAAATATGCTAGAATTATGCAGGTACAATTATATAAACCCGGCTAAAGTTGGATATTGTCTCTAATGAAAAATTTAAAGAAGAAATTGCTGAAAACCATTGAATCCTATTCGTTCGCATGCTGGCTTATGAGATTTTAATAAACTTGAAATATTCAATTATCGAAGCCTTTTGCCCATGAATCCGTTAGCTCTTGTAAAGTTTTGCATGGTTCTATTGGTCATAGCATCTATTTGTTGTATCATGTATTGCATCAGCATCTGTCCTTATTTCTTAGACTGTGGTCGACCAGTAAAGCTTCCGATCAAGTCCTTTTTTCATTTTTATCTCCATCTAAAGTTGTTAATCACCACAAATATTTTAGCTACATTGTTTCTTAGGCTAACAAGTTGTCGACATCCACCTCTTCTTGCCAGCCACCCCATGGCTGGTTGTCATCGACCAAGGACTATTGTTGGTTTAGCATCGATGGTACTCCTTATTTTGGGGTAAGAGGGAGGTGAAGGGAGAAGAAAAATCCTCTCCTATTCTCTCTCTCTCTCTCTCTCTCTCTCTCTCTCTCTCTCATCTTTGTCTTTCTCTCTCTTTACTCTCATCTTTCATCTTTCTCTCTCTATGGGAGCTAAGGGCCAATCTAAGTCCTATTCAGGACCCCAATGAAATGTCTAGGTTTCACTTCAAGAAAGGAGTTTGGGTGGGTTAGTCCCCACCCTGACCATGTTAGGACCATTGAACCCATCCTTATCAATTTCCTTGATTGTATCGACATCCTGCTGTACCATTGTCCTATCCCTATGTGGGAATCTCTTAGACCTATAATCTTGATTGATATGAAAATGTTTGGTATTTTGGAAATTAATTTGTAACATAATCATATGCTAATTAAATGTAATTTGGGTGATAGGTTCTAATAGGAATATTTAAAATTTATTGTAATTGTTGTTACCTGTATGCATGGTATGCCAAACTACCCAGTTATGAGTGCTTCGAAATGAACCGAACCAAACTAGTTCAGAATCGGAACGGCTTGGCCTGTTAGTTCGATATAGGGAGATTTGGAGAGAATCGACTGAATCCAAATCTGAACCAAATTGCTTCAAACCGAACCAAGCTGCCTAGTTCGAACTGATTTAGGGTGGCTCATGGTTTGAGCCCTTTTGTTCGCCTAACCGATATGTTATTGGTTTGATATGGTACATCCTGTACTGATCCATACTATTCTAGTAATGAAATAGTACAAGTTTTCAATACAACGAACCTTGCCTATACGTTTAATAAAAGTAGATATAATAAAAGTTAAATAAACTTTTTTTTAACTAGAAAGATAAAATAACATGCAAAAACTGTAAAGTTATTCCAAGAAAAAGTTTAACTTCACAACATAGGATAATGGTAGCAGACATATGGATAAAAATGAAATCTAAAGTAAAACATAAAACTATTAATTCAAAAATTAAATGATGGAATTTGAAAGGAAAAAAACTAGAATTATTTAAATAAAAGTTAGTAAGAGTAATGAATATGAATATAGATAATGATCCCAACTTAATGTGGGAAAAAGCAACTAAATACATAAAAAACATAGCAAAAGAAGTTCTAGGAGAATCAAAAGGAGTAAGACTAGTAGGAAAAAAAAACTTAATGGTGGAACGAGGAAATTCAAGCTGCCATCAAGCTTAAAAGGATGAACTATAAAATTTGGCAAGAGGCTAGGGATGAAGGAAGTCTTAAAAAGTATAGGGATGCAAAGAAAGAAGCTAAAAAAGCGGTAAGTAATGCCAAATTTAAAGCCTATGATGATTTATATAATAGACTAGATACGAAAAAAGGTGAAAAGATTATATATAAATTAGCAAAACTAAAAGAAAAGAAAACAAAAGATCTTGACTATATTAAATGTATTAAGGATAAAGATGAAACGGTCTTAGTAAAAGAAGAAGAGATAAAAGAACGATAGAAAAGTTATTTTAAAAAATTATTAAATAAAAATAATTTAATAAATTTAAGAGTAGAAGGATGTGATAACCGAGGAGTAACAAATGAGCATAATTTTTTTCGTAGATTTAGCATGATTGAGGTTAAAAAGGCTTTGAGTAAAATAAAAAATGCAAAGACATTAGGACCAGATGCAATCCCTATTGAGGTTTGAAAAGACTTAGGAGAAATTGAAGTCATATGATTAACCAATTTATTTAACAGAATTATAGCAACTAAATAAATACCAGATGATTGAAGGAAAAGCATATTAATACCCGTAAACAAAAATAAAAGAGATATTCAAAACTATGCAAATTATAGAAGGATTAAGCTAATGAGTCAAGCAATGAAATTATGGGAGAAAGTAATAAAAAATCGATTAAAAGCTAAAACTTTGGTGTCAAATAATCAATTTGGATTTATGGCTAAAAGATCGACCATGGAAGCTATTTATTTATTACGAAGATTGATGGAGAGATATAGAGAAAAGAAAAAAGACCTTCATATGGTCTTTATTAATTTAGAGAAAGCATATGATAGAGTACTTAGAGAAATAATATGATGAATTTTAAAGAAAAAAGGAGTTACCAAAAGGTATATAGAATTGATAAAAGATATGTATGATAGAGCAATAACTATTGTTAAAGCAACAATAGGAGAAACTAGTGAGTTTTCAATTACTGTAGGATCTACCATAAGTTTGTATCTTTTTGTATTAGTTATGGATGAATTAACCAAACATATTCAAAATGATATCCCATGGTGTATGTTATTTGCAAATAATATAGTGTTGATTGATGAAACTAAATCTGGAGTAAATGCTAAGCTAGAGATTTGGAGAGAGGCCTTAGAATCTAAAGGTTTTAAGATTAGTAGAAGTAAAACTGAATACATGAAATAAATTTTAGTGGGAGTAGAAATACAAATGAAGAAACAGTGAAAATTGCAAGCCAAGAAATATCAAGGAGTGAAAAATTTAGGTTTTTGGGATCAATTATCCAGCAAAAAGGTAAAATAGATGAAGATATGAATCATATAGTTAAAGCATGATAAATTAAGTGAAGGAGTGCTTCGGAAGTATTGTATGATCGGCGCATCCCATTAAAATTGAAAGAAAAATTCTATAAAACTGCTATTAGGCCAGCTATGCTATATGGAACAGAATATTGAGCAATATTGAAACAACATATGAATAAATTAAGTGTAATAAAAATTCATATGTTAAGATAGATATATGGTAAAACTTTAAAAGATAGAATTAGAAATAAATATAAGAGAAATGATAGGAATAGCCCCAATTGAAGATACAATGAGAGAAAATCGATTATGGTGGTTTGGACATATACGACGTAGACCTTTAGAAACTTCAGTTAGAAAGAGTGATCTTTTAACAATTTATGATAAGGATAGAGATAGACCTAAACTAACATGGGCAAAATAATTAAAAAGATATAACTATTTATAATTTAAATGTCGACTTGGTCCTGAATAGAGCAGAGTGAAGGAAGCATATTCATGTAGCCGACCCCATGTAGTTGGGAAAAGGCTTAGATGAGTTGAGTAGAACCTTGCCTATACATGATGACTTACCTCCCCTGAAATTTCATGTATGTTTTTATACATATTGTTACTAGAGTCATTATAATTGATTAATTTACATATTATAGATTTTACAGATTTATATTTTTATTTGAAAAGAAAAATAGAATTGCAAATTATAATATTATTAGATATCATTCTATAAACTCTGATTTTGATCATACTTATCAATTTATGATTTTATATATATATATATATATGTAGACTATGAATAATATGTGGCATGTGTTGATTTATGAGATTCTAAGCTGAGACTATTAGATACCTGTAATCAATGAGGGATATACATTAATCAAAATCCCACTAAGAATAGGGATTATACATTGTTTGATGCCCAGTAACTAATGAGGGCTATATATTAGTTAGTGCCAAGTTATTAGCAAAGGTTATACATTGATTAATATTTAATGATTGATAAAGTATATATATCATTGAAACCCTCCAGTAGTGAGGATTACACATTGGTTAATACCTAGTGGTCAATTAAGGAATGTACATTGGTTGGTATGCTGTCAATGGGGTTGTACATTAGTAGATATCGATTCTAATATCATGATTATGAGCATAGTCGGGTTGGATGTCAAGTTACATGATGGCAAACTCATATGATGATCTAAATGCAAATTAAAAAACCCGTAAAAATATGAATTTACTCTTATTGTCTCTTTAAATGAATATGCCGATTGATTAATATGTTTGATTATGGAGAAAATGTATTTAAATTTATTATCCAAATTACCTAGTAGAGGTGTTAATTGCTTGTTTGGTTGTTGAGCTCATTATTATTCATTGTCCTTTCAAATCCAAGCAATAGAATTGTTGAGATGCTGATAGGGGAGTGTTTAGTTGAACGATAGGAATCCATGTTATGAATTAAGATTATTTTTGATAATGTTATATTAATATTGAAAATATTTATTATTAGTGATGTAACTATAAATCATCGGAGATTTACTTTTGGATAAGTTAAATATTAAATGTTAATTTTATTTTTGCTAATTAGTTATAGATATGATATTATGATAGATGTCTTGCATGCTTATAAGGCCATGCGTTATCGGTATGCCATGGTTGTTAATGTGGCTAATCAAGCCACGTTAGGGCTACCGGGAGGGGCGACTGACAAAACCCCGGCCTCGAACTCCAAGGCCTCCTCGGCCTCGAACTCCAGATCCCCCTGGCCTCGAACTCCGAGGCCCCCTCAGCCCTAGACTCCAGGGCCCCTCGGCCTCAGGCCACCTGCAACCGCCACATTGCCCACCTACCACCTGCAACCGCCACGTAGCCCACCTACCACCTGCAATCGCCACATGGCCCACCTACCACCAGCAACCGCGCATGACTACTACTCGTTACGGCGCACGCCTGATATAACTAGGCCCACCTACCGCCTGTGGCGCTGCATCTGGTAGGGGGATGGCAAGCGGGGCTACCTCTGAGGTGCTCAGTGGTTGTTGCGACCTGTTCTGTCAGCCTTATCGCCTGTCCACTACCAGACAATACGTCTCGAAATCAACAACCTTTCAAAGCGGATAAAAGAGATCTTCGGACAGGTATAAGAATCTTCGCTCATAATGAGAGAAGGGACTGAACTCCAAGTTCTCTAACTAATTCCTTTAGCTCTTTCTTCACTGTTTTCCAAATCGCTTACTTAAGCGTCGAGGGTCCCCACCAGTGCAACCGGTCCCCGAGGACTTTCTTGCAGGAATCCTATTGAGGAGGTGTTGGAAGATTCCCCCGGCCGTCCTAGTGGCCCTCCGGATTCTCTCCGTTACCCAACGTTCAAGGAACGTGATTTGGCGGCAACAGATTGGCGCACCAGGTAAGGGGAAAGAGGTAGAAAACTTCGAACCAGCCAGCTACAGACCTTTTTTTCCTGAGCAAGCAAGAAGATGGTGGTAATGCGCGCCCAGGAGATTTTCACCAGCTGCGCTGGAAGGCATTGCCAGGGAGCTAAGCAGCCGGAAACCGTATCCCAGCTCCCCAGGCCGGCGTTCCTGCACAGCCACCGCCACCATCCCAGGACGATTAAATCGTCGCCCTTACCATGCAAGTCCAATCACTTGTGGTGGCGGTCCAGGAGCTGCAACAGCCAACGGCTGTGCAGCAGCACCTAAGGCCACCCTCGCCGGACGCGAGGATAGTTCAACCCGCTCAACAGTCCACCCGCGGGAGATTCTCTCTCCGGGAAACCCGCCACCGCCGCGCCTCGCCCAGGCACCATCGCCAGGAGGCCTCCAAGAGGCCCCAGTCTCCTCACCACATGCTAGCGCTTCTCCCAAGCGGCGGCAAGGGAAGGAGACCGAGCGGGGGCATCATCATCGCCGCCACCCCTCCCCATCTTCGGGATCTTCGCGGGAAGGATCCTTCAACGATCGGATCACTCGTTGGGCCGAGCGACGGCTAGATGAGTACAACCAGCGGCTGGAGAGCTCAGTCGCAAAATCACCAATCCGCCGAAGGCGGACTATGACAACCGCCCTCCACTGTTGCGCCGCATATGGAGGAACCGATCTCGACCCGGTTCCGCCTTCCTCAACTGGACCCCTACGATGGCACAACTGATCCCTTGGACCATCTGAAGAGCTATAAGGTCCTCATGCAAGTCCAGGGAGCGACTGACTCCCTCCTCTACGTCGCCTTCCCTACCACCCTTCGAAAGGCTGCGCGTGCTTAGTACTCCCGTCTGCCAACGCAATATCAACTCCTTCCGGCAATTGGAGAGGACCTTTCTAGCGCCCTTCGATGCGTGCCAGAAGATCCCACGGGTAGCCGACAGCTTGTTCGCCGTTCAGCAGAGCGACGAATCGTTGAGGGACTTCATGGCCCGGTTCAAGGAGGCCGCGCTCAAAGTCTACAACCTTGAGAACTCTGTGGCCACTCTGGCCTTGAAACGAGGGCTCTGTCCTTCCCGCTTCGCCTACTCCCTTGACAAAAAACTCCCTGGCTCCTACGCCGAGTTGTTGAGCCGGGCGCAAAGTATATCCGCACTGATGAGGCTGACTCCTCTTGGCGCGAGGCAGACGGAGGTTCCAACAAGAAGCTGGCCCGTCGCGAGCCTATTGAGGCTCGACCCAGGAGGCCTAAGCCTCCTCGCCGGTCGGACAACCGACCGCGGACACTTGCCCTAGGGAGGGACCCTTCACCCTCCCTGCTCGCCCCAATATCCCACATTCTGATGGAAATTGAGGGTGAGTCATATCTTCAACGCCCTTCTCCCATGAAGCCAGGAGCCCCTCGTAACAAAAATCTTTACTGCCGCTTCCATCGGGACAATGGCCACGACACAGAATATTGCCGCCAGCTGAAGAAGGCGATCGAGGACCTCATTCGGAGCGGCCATCTAGGAAAGTTCGTTCAACGAGGGAACCCGACCGTGCTAGGCCCATCGGCACCCCCGCCTACCCAGGTCAGCATCGACAACGCTCCGACTGAGAGGACCGTGGCCATGATTTCTTGGGAGGCAGGCGATACTCCAAGAGACCTCGGGTGGATGAAGGGGTAGATTCTATAATTTCCTTTTCTAAAAAGGGCTTAGAGGGGGTAATTTACAATAATGATGATAGCGTCGTCGTATCCATGACGATTGCAAAACACCCTGTAAAGAGAATACTGGTTGACAATAGAAGTTCAGTCGACATTCTCAGTTACAATGCTTTTGTTTGGATGAATTTGTCCCCCGGCTCCCTTTGGCCCATAACCACGCCCCTGATGGGCTTTACTGAAGATTCTATAAGCATGGAGGGAGAGATCACCCTCCAGGTCACAGCCGGGATGCCACCGTGCCAAAGCACGGTCTTCATGAAGTTTCTGGTCGTCTGAGTTCCTTTGGCCTATAACGCCATCCTCGGAAGATCCGGTCTAAACCTCATAGACGTCGTCATCTCCACCAAGAGGCTGCTTGTAAGATTTCCCACTAGTGGAATAATCGGGAAGATGCATTCCTGTCAGAGGACCCGGTCCTCAGGCGAGCCGAGGTCTCGAAGCCAACAGAAGGAGGCAAGCTGTCACCGAATTGGGAAGGACCCTATCGAGTCACCGAGGCCCTCCACCACGGAGCATACCGAATCGAGGGACTTGATGGGAAGCTACTCCCCCGAACCTGAAATTCTGACAACCTCCGTCGGTACTATCAATAATGTACATCAACGTTTGATTATGAATTCAAATATTTCATTCTTTCATGAACTTGAATAACTCACCCTTTCGGCTAGTAAATATGTTTGAGTATCTCACCATTTCAGCCCAAAGCCCGACTCCGGCCAGCACTGAAAGCCCAAGGCCAGCTCGGCACCAAAGCCCGACTTCGATCGGTACTGAAAGCCCGAGGCCAACTCGGAACCAAAGCCTAACTCTGGTCGGTACTGAAAGCCCGAGGCCAGCTCGGCACCAAAGCTCGACTTCGGTCGGCACCGAAAGCCCAAGGCCAGCTCGGCACCAAAGCCCGACTTCGACCGGCATTGAAAGCCCGAGGCCAGCTCGGCACCAAAGCCCAACTCCGATCGGCCCTAAAAGCCCAAGACCGGCTTGGCACCTAAGGACGACCCCGGCCAGCCCTAAAGCTTCGATAATAAATCGGCGCTATAAACCTGCTGCGAGAGCAATGCCCAAGACCGACCCCGAGTCTTCACGAAGGTCAGTTCTAAAGCCAACCTCGGCACTTACTCCAAGATCCGCCCCGACACTACCGCTAAGTTTCAAGCTCGCTTACAACGAGCACCGAACCGATGCAATCCTATCAGGGATCCTCCTAACGCAAACTAAGAATGCACTACACACAGCTAAGTATTCAAAAGAATTTTCAAGGCATAGAAATTTCAAGAAAGTAATCGCTTTCATTACTTAGCAAACATTTACAAAACACCGACCAAGTCGAACTTCAATACAAAAAGGAACAAATGTCCAGGCTTCGGCCGACGCAAACTCGTCATCGACTGGCCTCGGCGCCATAGGCGACTCCTCTAGCACCTCGTCCGGCTCGATGTCCTCAACGCCCGAGAGGCTGAAGACTCTGCCTACCTTCTCCTTGCCATCCTGGAAACCCTGGAGGTAGAGGTCGGCAGAGGCCTCGGCCAGCTCGTCCGTGAAGCCGGCAGACTTTCGAAAGTCATCCACCGCCTCGACGGTTCTCCTCTCAGCAGCCGCAGCCCTTTCCTCAGTAGCAGCAGCCCTTCCATCGGTGGCAGCAGCCCTTTCCTTGATGGCAGCAGCGACCCTCCCTTCCACTTCTCAGGCTGCAGCCTTCCTCTTTGCCGCCCGGGCGTCGACCATTCGAGCGATCTCTTCTGCATTCTCGGCCCGCTCCTCGGCCGCTTTCACCTCAATGGAGAAGGCGTCGATCCGGAGGTCCCGAGCGGTGATGGCTGCCATAGCGGCTCCCAGCTGTTCCCCTGCCACCCGGGCGCGCTCCAACTCGGTTGCTACCCAATGCTCGGCCTCCCTGAGCTCCTCTGCTTGTTCGGTCTGCGCCACTTCTAGCGCTTCCTCTGCCCTCTTGGCCCGGGTCCGGGCGTCGGCAACCTCTTATTGGGTCTGGCGGAGGACAGCCTCACCTTGGACGAGGACATCCCTCATGATGGCCAGGGAGTTTACTAACTGCACCAGAGCCATCATCAGCATGAAACAGTTGAAAAATTTTTGGCAAAATTTTTATGAAGTAGAGTACTAACCCATAGATGAGCCATGAAGGCTTCTCGAAAGAAGGCTGAATCCCCCTGATGATGGAGCTCTCCTTAGAACTCCGGCAGACAGATCTGGGAGATCAGCCGCTCCGCCCTGCAGCCGTGGTTCATCACCAAGGGCCGAGAGGGGATTACCTTGGCCTCACTCCCTCTGTGGCCTTGGCTGGTCCCGGTGCCGTAGGTGTTGTGCTAGAGACTGACAGCATCTCCTCCACTGGTGGCCTCGCTGCCGTCGGGTGTTCTCCACTCGCCCGCCTGCCTTCGTCTGGAATTGGCCCCACTTTCAGGTGAGCCGGTTCTGCGACTGACGTGGTGGGCTCCGTGGGCGAATAACCACCCCGACACTCGCTCCCTCCGAGGGTGTGTCGGCCATGAGGTCGATGGCGGGATTGGGCTCTTGGTCCTCCTAGGACCTAGGTACCAAGAGGGTCAAGGACCGATCGGGGACTGGTTCGGAGTCCGAATTCATGGCCCCCCCTCAACCCCTCGGCACCGTCAACGGCCCTTTTTCTCTTAGCTGTCGCTCTCCTCGCGACATGAGCCAGTATTTTCATAACTGCACAAGTTAAAAGGCCGAGATATAAAAAAAAACAGATGAAGGAATAGGAAAAGGCCTGCAGCTACTCATCGCCGCTCGAGGAGATGCTTGCGAGCCAGAGATTCCCCTCCGACAAGAGCTGGTTGCAGCGGGGGACCACTACGGTAAGCAGCTGCCCGAGCACCTCTTTGTCCCTCAGGACCACCGACTGATCCCTGTTCGGCCCCACGTCTGGGTCTCCCCACCTCGGCCTCACCCCCTCGAGGTCGGCGAAGAAGAACCGGGTCTTCCACCCTTTGACAAACGTAGGAAGACCTAGCTTAAGGGTTTGACCGGGCCTAAGCTGGAACAACCACCAGCCCGACTGATGGCAGAGGGTCTAGAAGTAGCGAAAGAGGAAAACCCTAGCCTCTATGCCCTGGAGGTGGCACAACACGATGAAGCCGCAAATGGTCCGAATGGAATTCGAAACCAATTGCGTGGGCGTTAGGGAGTATCGATCAAGGAGGTTATTAACAAAAGGATGAAGAGGTAGGCAAAGACCCGCCCTGAGGGATACTTCGTACAAGGCGATTCTCCCAGGTTGGGAGGTCACCCTATCATCGGGGATAGGGATGAACAGCCGGACACTGCTCGGAATCCTATATCGGGCCCTAAGGTTCGCTAGGTCTTGGCTAGTTATGATGGAGGCAGCCCCTTCCGGATATTCCGCTCTAACCCTAGACAAGGGACCGGCAGCCACCGGACGACCCCTGGTGGGGGCCCGGCTGGCGATCCGCTGTTGGGACAGAGGAACGAGGTCCTCGAAGGAAGGGGAGGAAGAAGACCAAGAGGGCATGGGAGATGGAGAGGTCTGCTGTCGCGAGAAAGAAAATCGGTCCTCGGGTGGGTCGGAGGAAGACCAAGAAGGTGAAGAGGTCATGAAGGAAGAACATGAAAGGATCGGAGGGACTAACCGGGATAAAGGAGGAAGAACAGTGAGAAGAACAAGGTTCAAGGAAGGCTCGAACGGGATATGGGCTCGAAGAGGAAGATAGATATCGGAAGCGATGTGTCAGGTCCAGAGCACCCCTTCCCCTGCTATACATCATTTTTGAATCGTCCCACCTAGTCCAGACAATCACGTGCGCACCCACTATTGACGTGTCGCCTCGACAAACGTTCGACATGCAGAGCGCACTGTCTTCAGCTAATCACCGGACATCGATAACGTCAGCACCATGATGGCAATAATGGCAGTTGCTTTTCCTTAGGTTCCGAAAGGACTCCTCCGTTTCGAGAAGAATTCCCCCAGATCTGAGGGTTGATAGGGGCAGTGGCGTTACGACACCCCATATCACCTGCATTGAAGGACATGCGCCCCTCGGACATGCACCCCTCCATGATTGGCAACGCACTGGGATCAGCCACCCGAAGATTTTATGCCCCTTTCGCCAAGCGGGAAGTGGACCCGCATCGTTTCAGAGACTAGGATGTGGTCCACATTAGGGCTATCGGGAGGGGCGACTGACGGAATTCCGGCCTCGGACTCCGAGGTCCCCTCGGCCTCGGACTCCAAGTCCCCCTCGGCCCCGGACTCCATGATTCCCTCGGCCCCGAACTCCAGGGCCCCCTCCGCCCCGGACTCCAAGGTCCCCTCGGCCTCGGGCCACATGCAACTGCCATGTGGCCCACCTACCACCTGCAGCCGCCACATGGCCCACCAACCACCTGCAACCGTGCGTGGCTACTACTCATTATGGCGCATGCCTAACATGACTAGACCCACCTACTGCCTGTGGTGCCGCATCTAGTAGGAGGCTGGCTGGCGGGGCTACCTCTGACGTGCTCAGTGGTTGCTGCCTGTCCCTGTTAGCCTTACCACATATTCACTACTAGACAATACGTCTCAGAATCAACAACCTTCCAAAAGCGGGTAAAAGATATCTCCGAACAGGTATAAAAACCTTCGCTCATAACGAGAGAAGGGACCTGAACTCCAAGTTCTCTAGCTAATTCCTTTAGCTCTTTCTTCACTGTTTTCCAAGTCGCTTACTTGAGCGTCGGAGGGTCCCCACCGGTGCAACTGTTCCCCGGAGACTTTCTTGCAGGAATCCCGTTGAGGAGGCGTTGGAAGATTCCCTCGACCGTCCTAGTGGCCCTCCGGATCCTCTCTGTTACCCGACGTTCGAGGAACGTGATTTAGTGGCAACAGTTGCCATCTCTCTACTTGGGATTTTCAGGTCAAAGACATGACACTAGTACTTTATTGGTACAAGGTCCGGTACTAAGATTTAAAACATTATAATATGATGCCACTTGACATCAATTTTGTACTTTCTACTCTAAAATATCTTTGTTAAATACTTGCTGATTCTCTGATGACCATATTCTCAGAAGAGTAGATTTAATATAATCAAAAGGATTTGAAGGTATCATGTAGCTATCATTGTACCTTAACCTTCACATATAGATGCTAACCGCTAAAATTACATGCAAATTATCTTATTTGAATACAATGTTAGAACCTCATCCTTCATGAACAAAAATAAAATAATGTTAAATCCTTCACATTAGATCCTAGTTCTTCAAGCAACCTTGCTATTGGTTTCATTCTTCATGAACAAAAATAAAAAATCGTGCCATACAAAAATGGATGCAACATTGCTAGGTGAATACAAGTCAAGATTCAAGAATTTTATGTTGATGATAGTATGATGCATTGAGGATTGCTATCTTAGCACATTCCTATTGGAAATGTCATTTCAAGCTTCAATTACTAGGTTTTTGTCTAGCCATCAGAGTTTCAATTTTTCATTTGTGGCCCTCGAACTTTCCATTCTGCATAATTACACTTTCTTCTTCTTCTTCTCCTTTTGCACCAGTGTCCTTGCAGTTAACTAGTTGTTAGACTAGCTTTCCTGGCTACAATGACACAAAATACCATCTCCAATAATGTACTGAAGCATAGTGTAGCATTTCCATTGAAAGTTAACCTTTAACCATGAGTAGATGATTCTAATCACTGTTTGGGGCTGACTCAGCAAATGGTAGTGAATGGGAGGAGAATTGATACAGATAATCATAATCATGGGCTTGAGTACAAGTGGAGAATTGTTCGGACCTGCTTATTTCCCCTAAATCATGTGGTAAAAGCTATGAAGAAAAATATGTGATGCATGAAGATTAAATAGGGGAGTGGTTACCAATGGGCACATGGCAAATCAAGATTAGAGAGGAAAGTAGGTAGCAAGTGAACATAGAATTAGTAAGTGAAACTTTGGGTGAACTCAATTCCCCAATGGCCATACCCCTCCTCTATTTGGAGGAGGTGCTTGGTCCAGCTCTTGGGCCTGCTCAAGAATTCAGACCTGGATAATTCTGCAAGCATGATCTTCCATCCCTTGATCTAGAAAAAGAAAAGAAGAGTTGCAGCATGGGAGAATCTTGAAAAAGCAGTTCAAAAACAATTATCTTGTAAATCCCCTTCCAACAACCCATCCAACCCGCAATCCTGATGTCTTTAATTTTCCTTCAGCTATCCTCAAAGAGCACTCAATTATCAGCATGATATTGTGATATCAATTATGTGTATCACAAAAAATACATCATCCATAGTAAGAAGGATCATCGAACAAGGGAACTGGCACCTATTTGGAAGTGGAGCTGTAAATGCCAAGATTGAAGGAAGATGATGGTACACTCCTGCCATGAACTGTTCTCCGACTTTTGACATTCCATATTGAGTGTTTTGTACCTCAGATCCCATAAAAACATTCTTTCCATTCTGCCACAAGCTTAAATGCACATGGCATCCAGAGCCAATATCATTCAGGTAGTACCTAAGGAAATAGCAAGCGAAGAAAAGATGTTAATATTAGAAATTATAATTTGGAAATCTACAATAAGAAATTTCAAAATATCTGACACCTATACCTAGAGGTCTTCAAGCTTAATCTAACATTTAATAGCGTTTTATGAATTCCATGATCTAACGAATTATTCATTTCATACATATATGTATACATTTTTAAATATTAACTATGCATCTTATAAAATATGGGCATGTCACCATGTTCAAATTTCGAAAGACTGTACCTCCAAACCATGGCTCACTATCTCGATACTGAGGAGCATACTGATAAAATTCCAACACAAGGTCAGTACGTCTGGTATGCCTCCATAGTTGGTGTCAATACACCCCTCATACCGGTACCAAAACGATACCAATACAGCATGGTATATCCAATACGGTTGTGTACCAACCAATACAAGATACCATGATCCCAACATTTCTAGACACTCGAATACTTGACACTAATGTCATGTGTCCAGGTAACACTGGACTTCAGTCTCCTATTGATTATGTCTCTAGTTCTTTGCATAACCTTCAACTTGAATTTTATGGATTTCCTTTAGACACTACTCTTAATCTTTGTTGCATACACCCATGTCATCTTACATGGTTCTCCTTGACATTATCTTAATATCTGCAACGTGTTGACATTATTTGTATCATTAACATACTAGAGTGCCTAGTACCA
Source organism: Calamus simplicifolius (assembly GCA_900491605.1). Classification (NCBI taxonomy): domain Eukaryota; kingdom Viridiplantae; phylum Streptophyta; class Magnoliopsida; order Arecales; family Arecaceae; genus Calamus; species Calamus simplicifolius. The sequence goes on from UESW01003856.1 coordinate 760,552, forward strand.
TACAACAGGTCACATCAGGATTCACCTTATAATCTGATCACCTCTTTACTTTCCTCTTCAACAATGATAGAGAGCATAAACTTACTTTGGAACAAAAGTTGCCAATAATCCATGCTTTCTTGCAACTGCCTTAATAACCTCACGAGCATAGATCAATTTATCAGCTGCAAGTTTGGAAACTGTATGCCCCAATGCTATTTCAAACTGTCCTTTTCCAGCTTCAGCATGTAGCTGTCATGACAGAAATAGTAAACAATAAGAGGCTACCCTTGAGTGATCAGGGACAGGTATTTTTTAGATAAATATCTAAGGTAACAACCACTTTGAACAAATGCAAATGTTATAGATGACAGAGAATATGGTTGCTTCAATTAAGATACTTAATGATAACATAAATTAACAAAGAACAATTGGAAAATTATCAGGATACAAGTTATGTGATTTAAGAAGCACCAACGAGAACCAGACGCAACATAATAGCACAAATGAAGTATTAGCATATGAATCATGAATTTGCATCTTAATGGAAACAACTTTTTTTGATATAGCCAAAATATAGAAGTCATTCCTTTTTCCTAGATGTCTATCATTTCATCTAATTATTTGCCCAATAATTCCCTTTGATATCTTCTTTTAATTTTTAGCATTAACAAAACTTCTTATCCTGGTCCATTCTGTAGCTAGAGTTCATTATTATGTTGGAATACCATGATAGTCAAATTGAACTGCATGATAAATTTACTTATGTTCTTGACCAACATCGGCTTAGTCAAAGATACATGATAGAAATTATAAATAATTCAATGATTGGATCATTTATCAGAAGAACCCTTCAACACAGTGCACAATTTCACTCCAAACATTTCAAGCACTTGAATTACCAAGAAAACATTCCATCTATCCTTTGAAGTTCAAACTATTTAACTTCGCCAGTTGAAATTGAAAGGCTATAATCACATTTTGTAAGGTAGGCACACAGCATATTGTGAAGCAAAGAAAAGAGAAAATAAACATGATGAAACTATATTGTTACCTGCTCAACTGAAATATCCATGGATTCAAGAGCAGATTTTACTTCTTGTAAAACAGGGGATAAAGCATCAAATGCTGAAGTTGAACAGTAAGGGGTCAAATCAAATGGGACCCACTGTTCGTTCCCTTCTCTGCACATGTTCTTTGAGCTAAGACCCAGAATGAGTAAACATTTGAGCACAGAAAGTGCAAAATGAGAGTATACCTTGCAACATTTTGAGAACATAGAACTCATTTTCAAAGCCCGCATTCACTACCTACACATTAAGCAAAACTGAATAATACAAGTGATGTGAAGATTAAAGTGCATATTTGACTGAAAGCTTCTATATGCACCAGATCGAATTCATCTTTCAAGATTTTTGTGACTCTTTGCAAGGCATTTCTTGGGCAATATTCCCAAGCTTCACCAGGCTTTATGTGCATGTCAGCCAATACCATCTCCTCTTGTCTTGCCCTATCAAGCCAAAAGATAACTCTGAATCTGAATAAAATGACTAACATGGTCCATTCAAAGAGTACGATCTTAGAATTATTACATGTTCAATATATTTGATAAAAAAACATTGTGAACCTCGTAAAATAGTTGAAGATTTTATGTCAAGCCAAACAGATCAGGCATGCAAATTATCCCTCATCCAAAGAGCATCCTCTCAGAATCATTACAAACTCAAGATTTTCACACAGTGAATGTTGTAAAATAGTCAAAGATTTTAGGTCAAACCAAGAAAAGGACGTGTGCAAAATATGTCTCATCCAAATAACATGGTTTTAGAGACAAACGATCACTGAATATTGTAAAATAGCTGAATATTTTAGGTCAAATTAAAATGACTAATGCAGACTTAAATGATTTATCGAAAAAGCATAGGCATATTGTAAAATAGCAGAATATTTTAGGTCAGATTAAAATGATTAACACAGATCTACATGATCTATCCAAAAAGCATAGGTATACAGAAAAGAAGATATGTTTGTGCCTGCTTGATAGCAAGGTTTAAACTATGAGTGAATACAATAGCATATCAGGAATACTTAAACTAATTATCAATTAGTATTGCTTTCACGTTCAACTACTATCCTATCCTATGACACACCTACAAATCAAAAGGTCTAAACTTCTATGTCACTCTTCGATTTGCTTTCCTAAATAATGTCACTTTGATGTTAACAATATAAAAAAGGGATTCCAGTGCATGAGACTACTATCGCTCTGAGTTCTCGAGAGGGTCAAATGTATGCAACTTTATCCCACGTATGGAGAGGTTGTCTCTATATTTTGAACCCATAACCACCTAAGCCGCAATAAAGGAACCTTATCATTGGGCCAAGGCAAACAATCTACATATTAAGAAATGTGATTTGATGATTAAAAGGAGAAGAATAAAGCTCATCATAGTTCATGTATTATAGAATCAACAATGCAATCTAAAGATTTAAAACATCCATCATCACAGAGTGAACTAAGGATGATCTATAATCATAGAAATTTGCCAAGCTTATTTATCTTTACAGTTTTAATTTGAAAGAATAAAAAAATATAAACAAAAGAAATAACATTCAGCTAATGCAAGAAAATAGATGCAAACTACAACATGAGCGGCAAGGTTGAGAACAAATATAATATTTGGGTTGTGGGCTTGGGCCAGGCCAGCTTTGGTTCAGCCTTTGGGCCAGACCAAAAGAGGTCCATCTCAAGCTCAGACCCTAAATCTAATGCTTGAAAGATTTTTGGGCATACAGGCAATCCAAAGCCTGACTTAAAATCTAAACCCAAAATTTTAATACACATATATGTATGCATACATGCATACAATGGCATTTCATATAATATAAGATGCCATACATCAAAAAAATCGATGGATGCCTAGAATTTATATGAATCTCAAATGCCATATCTACCTCTCATGTCATTCCCTGATGCCAAGTATGTCCTCTCTCACACAGAAAAGTCCTACTACCCTCGTCCTCTTGTACTCCTTTCCTCTCTCCTTCCTCAACCCTTTCCCTTCTTCCTACATCTTTCCCAACTCCTCTCTCTCTCTCTCTCTCTCTCTCTCTCATTCTTGCTGAAGCAGCCATATCTTTCTAGATCTGGTTGGTTCTGGCAAAATCCCTTTGTGATTCTGCTTGTCCGCTTTTAATGACCACTCTATGCAGCATTTCTCTTAGCTTATGACCATCATGAACAACAAAAGGAAGCCTTCAATCTCTCTTAGCTTGTGGCTAGGCACTTTTGGGCTAAACTAAGCCTTATTTGAGTTCAAACAAATTTGGAGGTTCAGGTTTATGTTTGGATCAGGCTCTGATCAGAGATGCCTTATAAATATTTGGGCTTACACCTAGACTGAAGTCCAAAAAAATTATGAAAGGTCAGGTTCAAGTAAGTGTTAGCCCAGCCCAAGTCCCACCCGTTCTAACCCTAACAATACAAAAGTAATATTGCTAACCATAAATCAGATCATAATATTACAGCTTAATCATGTTTTCATGTGATTCAGGCTCCAAGCACTAGTTCTTACAGATAAGCAGCAACATAATATTCACTGGAATGATAATAAGTACATAACATCCTTTCAGTTTGAAAACACATTTAATAAACATAATGATGGAAGAGAGATATTAACTTTATAAATAATTATAGGAAAGGGCAAATGAAGGGCAAACGATTCATGGTAGAAACATGTTCATACCATGGGATCCTATATTTTGTTGATAGGTCTGGGATCAGTCTGATCTCACCCACACCAGTTAGATTGGTTCCATCTGCTGGAGCATCACAAAATGAAGTCATTCCCATCGACGCATGAGTCAAACCCACACCTGTGTCCTTAACAACTTCATAAAAACGTTTAGCTGGGATAACCTGAGGAAGCAATAGATATAGACAATCAGTTCATAGAATTGAAATTTTTTCTCTTCTTTCAAGCATCACATAATGGAAAATGTGAGGAAAAAAATGAAAAGCTATTCATATCATGCCATATTAAATTATACAATTTGGTTGATAATTCAATATCCCATCAAGGCAAGCGGTTATATGCTATGGGCAACCATCCCACATTGTGATAATTTTCATTGACCATTATGAAAAATGAAAGTCCAAAGGCAGCCGAGTCTAGCTAATTTTAAGTCAAGATGTTTCAATTAGTCTAAGTCGATGCATTTATTGTATGGCGTACTGATGTGTAAGACTCAGTACAGGAGGAGTACTAAATCTTGGTACACTGAACGAACCCACGTACCAGACATACCAATACTATATAAGTGTGCTCTTGGAACAAGGTCTGTTACTAAGATAGCAAACCTGGAGGGATCGTAAAAAGTACTTTAAGGTCACAAGTTGCAAAAGTTCACAAAGATGTGGAAACACCCAACATTAACAATTATAACAGACCATGGTTCCTCACATGTATGTATGGACAAGATACACATAACAGATACACAGATATATGCACAATCAATGAATACATAATTTACATGAGCAGACAACAGAATGCTGTGTACAACTTGATATGCATGAGCATTTCTAACGCATGAATTAATAAGCATTGACTTGTAATATGTTGCTCCCCTAGGGTGGCTGCTGTTGTAATGATTTCAAGCATTGACATGCTTAACTCTGCCAAGTGAAAAAGATCACCAAAGACCTCAATTCCATGTCATAAAGACACCATGTGACATAAAGATGAAAAGCTAATTAATGTTTTGGTACCCTTGCATGACATGGTATCAGCAAGGAAAACTTAAATTTTGGTCCATTTCATGACAAAACCAGACCATAAACAATTCTCATGTCTACCCCTATGATGGCATTTTATTTCTATTTTGATATTTCTTAATTTGTTGCTTAAGGTGTGTTCTCTTGGTTCAAAATTATTGACTTTTTCAGCTTTATCAATGAAAAATAATGAAGGAAAGTAAGACATTGTTAAAATCCCTGTTACAAACATACACATAGCTCTCAGATTTTGTTAAGGAAAGAAAAACTCACACGGCATCGGCGTTGGCCTGAAGCATCAACCCAAATAACTCGAACAAATATTAAATTCTCCTCTGATGAATCAATTTTGGATGTGCTGTTGAAAGATATGGTTCTTAGGTGATCATTAGATCCAACAATACCATTTAACTTGTAAAGCTGCAATGCATTATGTCTGAAGATGTCCTGAACAGCTTCTACAGCCTCAGGAACAGTAAGATCGCCATCATCACATGCAGTTGACAAAACACTAAAAACAACTTCACGTGCCCTCTTTGCACCTATAACATCACATAAAAATTTCTACACAATTAATAAATTAGTATAAAAGGAATCAGCTGGTAGATATAAGTTGAAAAAATTCCCAGATTGTTATACTGATATGAATGGAGTAGACAGTCCAAATGCCCCTCTCAATGATGAGATTGCAATTATAAGTAGTTGAATGTCTGTAAGGGCTACTTGTAGACACTCTTTTTGCCTAGACAGAAATTGAGCCCAAGAAATGAGGAAGATGAAAATCAACTTTCTCTGTGTTTAGTTGGGTATAGTGTTGAAACAAGGCAACCAGCCATTGGATTCCATGCTGCAAACAAAGAGGCCCAACACCTCAAGGACCACCAAAGGTGTTGGGGAAAATCCAGATAAGAAGTGATGGTACAGTAGAGGAAAAAGTTCCAAAAAATAAGAACTGACAAAATAGTGACATGTTGCTATATTAGCATGAAGTAAAGAAATTCTTTGAAGTTCCTTACACCAGCAACAACTCAATGATAGGCCAAAAGAGCTGAAGCAAACTTGAGAGGAGCATTAAAAGCCTCAATGTTTGCCTGAAGTCTGGCAACTTTCAGGAGCTAGCTGGCAGCCAGGTTTCTGAATTCCTGTGACAAGCTTGATGAAATTCCCAACAAAGGCATTGATATTATCATAGCAGCAGCCAATGGTCAGATCACAGCAAGCAAATTCTGATCAACAATGTGTCCTGAATTCTTCACATGAGATCCAAAATGAACTCTAATGACATACTCCAAGTCAAGAAGTTGAAATGAAAATGTCCTTTACTTTAGTCCATGACAAATAGATAGGAGACCTCTAAAGAATAAATTTTCCTACTTGGAGGCATTTTTATGCAGCAGATATTAATTATCAATGGATCTTCAACTTGACCCATCATGGATTTTCCACCATTTACTCCAATATCAAAGATTTATTGGAAAGTCAGCAGCCCAACTCTAAATGGAATCATAGTATGGTTTATACTACATGTCCACACTACCACTACTACCACCACCAAGATAGGATGAACCGTTGGTACCGGACTGGTTCAGTTTGGTTTGATACCAAATCAAACCGAACCAAACTAGAAGGATACCACCCGTTTGGACTGATTCGGTTTTTTTGCAATTTTTGTTGGTTTTCAATTTTTTCTTTTTTTATGTAGTATACTCAATTTTAACAATTGTTTTATAATGCTTTTCGTTCTTGTTTTTAAGTACTTTATTGTGTCAAATAAAAGTCATGAAACTAAAGCATATTGCTATATCATTAATGACAAATGTAATATAAGAACAAGATTTTTAAATATATAAGTCATATAAAACAAACATGTAATAGTCTATAGGTATCGACAACTAATATCTAGTGGAGTATTCATGCCACTTGTAGACATCAAGGTCTTGCTCATAATCTGGGCTTAGGAGGAAAACCCAGCTCTCATGAGTATTGTGCTCCAATGCTCCATTTCGTTGGATGACCACATCCAACACTCTTTCGTGCTTTATTATCCTTTCCCTGGGGGGCAACGGGATACTAGCCCAAATATGCAAAGATCGCATGGGCAAAATCTGACTTATAATCAACATGAGGCTTGATACTAGAACATAGTAGTTGCTCAAAGTATTAAATATAGGATATCCATAAGATGACATCTCTGATGAAGGATATCCAAATCCATGAAGATGTGGATCATAGCCAACTAGCGCGGAATAGGATCCAATGTATGAATTCAATTTAGATACGTTCAAAGATCCTACTCAATGTGCTATATTGTTTACATCAATAACTCCATATTTCAAACGATGTGGTGGACTCCATTTCTTATAAGCAATGGTCTCCTTGCAAGCTTTACTGGGTTATGCTTTGTAGTCCTTATACTGTATGGTATAGACTCACTGATGAATCAAATAGCATAGGGTCGTATCTCCTTTGCAGCTCCTTGACCATCTGATATGTTATTGTCGCTCAAATTATCATCACTATTGCTCCTTTCGCTAAAGTCTTGTGTCTTTGAATCCAAGAGCACTGACTCCTCCACTCTCTACAATGCCTTTCCTTTGTTACTAGTCTAAAGAGTCATCACTCTCTTATGGTTTTTATGTGAGATGGTTCCTTTGTTTGTTGTGAATCAATGCAAATGTAAATCAATTATGCTCACATCCACTCGAGAAGCTATTTAAGAGAGGATCTAGATCACCAATCTCCTGAGGTTTCAGGTTGCCCCAAAATGGACCTACTATTCAACTACAAAATAAGGAATCAAATGAGGGATCAGATACTACTTATCAACTGAATTTAGAGTACAACCAATTGTAGTCATATGCAAAAATACCTAAAAACATGTTATGCACGCCAGCTATAACCGCTCTCTTCTTGAAGGAGTAGCTATGTTTTCTAAAAGCCTTGCTCTATTAGAAGAATGCATTGCATTTTTTCAATTCTGGCTAAAACATGTGATCAAATCAAATTAAAAAATCTTGCCTCCTCTAGACATCTTGCTACAATTGTGGGATCAAACTCCATTTTATAATCCACATTGCGTAAGGCATCTAAAAGTTCTTCATTCATCTTCATTCTTAAGATGGTGTATCGAAACCTTGAATTCAAGTTGTGGGTGCCAATCACATTATTTAATTAATGAAATCCAAATACTTGATAAGTAAATGATGAAAAAATTATATTCAATATTTTTAATTGAATAAATTAATTCTTATCAACTAGATGCAGCTCCTGACCCATTTGGTAGTCCTATCACTGCTCAATGATGTTAATATAGTCATGGGCATGCCTCAGATCTGCTTTCTTGATCTTTTTTGCATTTGCTTTCATAAGATAGAGGAAGCTTATCGGAGGATATCTCTCATGGGTGAAGCCTACCTGAGGATATCTCTCACTGCCCATGGATACAATGGGGGTGATAGCCTTCACCACGCTCTCATCTCACATCTAGAATTTTTAGCTAGTGACTATGCCCTCTTCCTTAGTACCCTCTATGTCGACTTGAGTGTGTATGTACTGCCCTACCACTCCTTGCTTACAAACATCTAGCGGAGGCCAGCTTTTTTGTCTAAGATGCTATTAAGTGCTATGTAATGCATGGCAAACCATGTCATTTCAGGCCTTAAGATCTCACCCCCAATGTGCCTATTCATCAGTGTTGTGACTCATGTGTGGTTGTAGATAAGTGATGGTCTTGGTTGCCTCAACAACTTGTCTAACTCTGCAATACTTCTTAATATCTATTAATATCAAGTCAATACAGTATTCTGCATATGGGATCTAGAAGATATGTAGCCTCTACATCGATAGTTCTCCAGCAACATTGTACTATGCGCCATTATATATGATAACCTACACAATATGCTGCTCTCCAATCTCATCAATTATATTCTCCATCAATCTAAGGATACAGTGTGTATCTCGTGCGTTGTGTTCAAGCATCGATAGACTTATGGAAGAACATCTTCATGCCATAATAGGTAAAGAAATTGATGATACCCCATCTACTAGGTACTGTCCATCCATCACACATCAAGGTAAGGTTGCGTATCTTCTAGCTACTCTCGTAGGAGGTTATCAAACTCTACAACTCCTTGCTTAGCTCTGGCAGGTCACCATATATATCCTTTGGCCCTGAAGGATCTACACTCTGACCAGCTCTCTAAACCACACTGGTCAGGGATCATAATAGGTGTTCCTTGCAACATTTGCTACCATGTTGTTAAAGAACCACTTCCTAATTGACTTCAACATGTCAAATTTCCGATCCTTCACAAATATTGTATCAATTCTTTGATGCAGAAAATCTCTGCTTGGAAAGACATGTAGAACAACATCACAGATTTCTACATTTGAGCAGATCTGCTTGAACTTCTTTCCCTTCTTATTGCTGAAGGACCCAAACATGGAAGCTATCTGTCTCTGCTACCTATGAGGTACATACCTCGTTGATGAGCTTTGACAGATACCTGATGAACCTATCTTGGTCCTTTTGGAACCACCACCCTCCTTATACTGTAAGGGTCTCGCAGTAAACTAAGCCTTGCCCATGGCAATCTTCTTTTGCCACTGCTCTTTCGACTAACCCAGATGGCTTCCTTGACAATCTCCACCTCCTTGTCATTCAGATTTGACTCCTCATACTTATATGAATCCCTCAAGTGGTAAAATGGTACCTTTGCTACCCGTTGCTCCATCTTCACCTTCTTGTTTACAGCTCTTTGCTTCTTTACTTTGAAGTCTACAAAGTACTTTTTATGTTCTGACAAACCTCCTGCGACCATTTTCAGCATTGGCTGACATCGGTATAACTATCAGTAGGCATTGTAACATCGGCACTGACAAACATTTAACTTGAAAGCGATATAACATGAGCCCACCCTACATTCTTAACCCTTACTTATCCCAAACCTATATCTACAATTTTAATAAATAGTGCATTTTCGTCGTCAACAAAAAATTATGATCAATAAATCACAAAATGCTTCTAAAATATTATACAAATACTATTTTTTAATTTTATAAATTAATTTTTAGTTGTAAATATTATAAATTTTAGAATATCTTAAAAGTTTAATTTTAATTCAAATCTTTCCAACACCCATCTCATAGCTGCTATAAACATCTTTGTCTTACTTCATAATAATTTAATTATTTTTTGAAAAAAATAGTGAATTTTTGTTGTCATGAAAATATATAATTAGTGCATCAAAAATACTTCTAAAATATGTATGGATGGTAGTAGTTTTCATAATTTTTTAACTTAGATTAATATTTTTAATTAATTTTTACTTAAAAATTTAATTTTTTTAATAAAAATTTTGAAAATTTGATTTTAGTTTAGATTCATATAGCATCCAACCAGAGGTGCTACATATATTTTCCTAGCCTTAGGTCATGCCTTGATCATTATTAATTTTTAAATTTATTGAACTTCAAGCCTAACTTGTGAAATTAATAACATACTAAATTTCAGCAAAGTAAACCAAAATTGGAATAAGAAGTAGCCAACATAACCACAATAACTTTTCTGATTTTAGTCATTTTTTAAAATTTTATTTCTTATTAATTGTTAATCTAAAATATTTTAAAAAAATATATTCAACAAAAAATTAAGATTTTGGTTAATATGAGTAGATCATCCTTAGATCTACAACATAGCATGAAATCATGCCATACTCCTAACTTTTCGCTTAATTTTTGCACATTTTTCTATTTTAAAGAAATCTTGAGTGGATAAAAAAAGAGGAGAATGGGAAGAAGCATTCCTAATTTTGGGCTAAAATCTTCCCACTTTTGGCTCAAAATTTCTGAAAAAATCAAAATTATGTGAAGTTTTCCAAAGAAAGAGAGATTTAGAGCCTTGATCCAAAACTAGCTAAGGTCGGCTATGTGAATCCTTTTTCTTCATTCTGTTTGATTAGAGTTATATTTTTTATAAAATGCAAATATATTAAATCTTTCTTTACTACTTCTTTCTATATAATTTTTATCTATTTCTACTTTTTTTTCCTTTTATATGTATCCAATCACTATTCGCATAGGTCTACATTGCAAATGCCTAAACTATCTAAATTATTTTTTCTCAATTTATCCTCAGTTAATGCCATCTCCACTTTACGAATGACTTCATTTTTTATTCTATATTTTTTTATATTACTACATATCTATCCTAATATTCTTACTTCAACCACATTCATTTTGTGTATGTATAATTTTCTAACCATCTAATATTTCAGACTATAAAAGTATAGCCAATCTTATAATTATTTTATAAATTTTTTTCTTCTACTTAGAAGGTATTCTATAATAACATAATATTCCAGTTGCACTTCTCCACTTTATCTTTTTTTTAATCATATGGACAACATTATACTCAATAATATTGAAAATAATCATCTTTAGGAACTTCATGAGCCTTAATTTTTACTTTGTATTTATTTTTGTTTCTAATTGTACAAAAATTGCATTTCATATATTTTATCTTTGTTTTACTTAAGCTAATTTTTTTAGATTTTAATGCATTTTTCATGATTCTAGCTTACAATTAACCCTAGCTATAGTTATTTATTATTACTATATTATTTATAAATAATATTTACTATGTAATATTATCCTGAATATGTAGTAAGTTCATCCATAATTAATATAAAAAGGTAAGGATTAAGAGTAAATCTCTTATATAAACCTATTGTAATTAACAATTTACTAATATTACTACTGTTAGTTTTTCCACCAATCATCTTTCTATCTATATGCTCTTTACTACGTTAATATATCCAACGGGCACTCTTTTTCTTCTAACACCTACCAAAATCTTTTCTATAAATTTTATCATATGCTTTCTCTAAATAAAAAAAAAACTACATGAAGATCTCGTATTTTTTCTCTATACTTCTCTATTAACCTTCTAAGAAGAACAATGACTTCTCTACTCGACCTTCTTAGTATAATAAAATCAAATTGACTCTCCGGTATTACATCTCAATCTATACTCAATTGCCCTCTACCAAAGTTTCATAATATGACTTAGAGTTTAATATTATGATGGTTAAGACTATTTAGAATGTCATCATTGTTTTATAAATCAATACTGTATAACTTTTCATTCATTGGACATCTTAGTTTCTAAGATTTTATTAAATAAATTTATCACCTAAGTTACTCCTACATCATCTAAATTTTCGAGCCTCAATAGAAATTTTGTCCAATCCAAGGTGCATGGAACTGTGAACCAATGCTGAACCGATAGCATATCGCCCTTTTTCCAATTTTTTATTTTTTTCATAATTTTTCAGTTTAGTCCAGTTTTTTATAGTTTTTGGACATTCATGGGTTAATTAAATTTGGTGTATTTCTAATTAAGAAGAATGCTCACTACTTGGACAATGCTTGTACATATACAGATATTAAATTACACACAATTACTTTAGATCATTTCATTATTTGTCATCAGAAACAGGATTCACTGATTATGTGGCAACCCTTTAAAACAAGAATGCATTGATTATCTACTGTTCTTTAAAGAAAAAGAAAGTCTAATTATTTGCTTCATTTTGGGTGGAGACGAGGGGCATGAAATTGCTATAGAAGGTAATCAAATTTAATATATTTTTTACCAAGAGGGATAGTTGTTGATTTTTTCTTATGGAATAAAAGGAAGAAAAGGAAAAGTGTAATGAACATGGAAGATAGGGCATCCAATTCTTTCTTATCCATCTTGTAACTTTCATACACATTTTTTTTTCTACATTTAGGTACTTTCCTAAAGCACTCTTTTTATCTCTGCTAATTGAACTTTCCTAATACCATATAAACCTTTTTGACTCTCCTACCAAATGTCCAAACTATTAATTACTAATAATACATGAGAACAAATGCATCATAGAACATATATAGCTAAACCAATTAAACAAGTTTCTTTCTTTTACAGGAAAAGCTATCTTATCAAATCAACTGTTAAGAATCATTTTCCAGAACTATCTAAGAGTATGCTCGTTGATGTTTATAAATAGATTTGGCTCAAAGTATACAAGTGCAAAATAAGATCATAATATTATGATGTAGAAACTCCAATTCTGGAATGATCTTCGATAGGATGGGGCTGGCCATCATTGAATGCTCTCTCTCTCTCTCTATCTATCTATCTATCCATCCATCTATAAATCTTTTCACACATTAAATTTTGTGCCTCTTCTGTTAGGGTATACTCCCAGAAGTTAAGATTTCGCATCAATTTAACATCATAATGACTCTACATATTAGCAAAGATCAGACCCTTCACTGCGACAGGTCTTATTACATAAAATATGCATTTTGAAAACCTCTTAAACAGCCCAAAACTACCAACTAGGCTAATCCTAGATCAGACTTCATACGTCACAGGTATCAGCTTCCGGTGCAGTCAATAATCAAGTGAGGTTGGCTACGACATATAAAGGCCCTTCGAAAATATTAACATATAATCATGCGTTTAACATGTGGGACCCAAAAATTCTTAACATGCATGTCAGACAAAATAATGAGCAATTTAAAAACAGATCCACAGGAGCATGTCCGTTGAAAATGTGATAGATAAGAGGATATTCCAATGGAAGTTAAGGTTCCACATCAGTTTAACATCATAAAGTCTTGACATGCCAGGAAAGAACAGGCATTGAACATACATAGGTCCTTTGCAAAGAGAAAGTAACTCAATGGGTTTAACATTTGAGACCAAAATATACATATCATAGGAATACTTGTTGAATGTGGATCCATATGGCCAACCATGAAAAGTTGGGAAGAAGCTACGTGCCCATGGTTATGGGTTTTTTTTTTAATAGGTTGTAAAGGAAAATTTTAGGTAAATCACGAGCCTACTAGGTTTCCATGTAATGACCCCACCATATCACATGCTTAAATAGAATTTGATATTATTCTTATAGACCCTTCTACAACCAGTTATGATAATATAGTTAAATATTAGAATTGCTTAAGGCAATCTGAAGTTCCACCTCAAGTCATTTGAGGAAATTGTTTTAGAGCCATCCAGATGTAGAGCCAGTAGATCAAGCTGATTGCTAAATATTCAAGAGTACACAAAAAAGTTAACAAAACTGATATAACAGCAGTCAATCAACAGAACAGCATCAAAAAAAAAAAAAATGAAAACTACAAACCAACCAGAGAATTAAGACTAGTTTATCAATAAGTAATATATATTTACCAAATTCCTTTTCATAGTGTGATAGAAAGATGCTACTATTCTAAAAGAATCTAATTTCCATTGCGAAAATGACGATATTTATCTAAATTCTTAGATATGTCCCTAGGAAACATGAGTGTTCAAAATAATAGCATGTCATGATAACGGTTGTAGGAGTTAATTGATGAAAAAATTAAACAACAAATATGACAGCCATGATAGAATAACTAACAATCTTTGGAATATACCTAGATAGAAAGTTTCAGGGAATGCATAACCATCAGTGCTGAACATCACCTGTAAGATATATTGTCATTAGAAAGCAGAACTTGCAAGAATAACAACATAACTGCAGACTTGTGCCCAGAAAAGTGTCACATTCAGTGGGAGAATCAAATGGACATATGCTGGCTCGTAAGTAAAACAAGGAGATAACTAAGAACTACTAAATGAGATGCATCACTGATTTCTGGTTGAATTCGAATGTGTATAATGGGTTTCCCATGTGCAAGTAACAATGGCAAACCAACAAATAGCAGACCCACTCCACAATTATAGTCTCAAAATCGATTCGTCCATAATTTCCAAATGTGACATTATCAAATTAACATTGCGCTAGGATCCTGAAGATAGGAAGTCAATTTTGTTTTGAGGACAGCTTATGTGGTCACAATGGAGAATTTTCCATCAAACTCAGGTCAAATGAAGGCTAATAGACACTTCTAATGTCCATCATACTTGAGCAGTGAAGTGTCATATCATAGACATATACTAGTGGATTGATTGTTCTGCACTTGTTGGTGTACATTGTAAATTTTACTGTACAAGATTGTTTAAACGACTCTTATGAAATGGAGAAATCCATTGCAAGAATCAGTTTCAAGGTTTTAAATACTAATACTGAGTTCCATACCATTTTTCTGTCAATTGGTACATATCAGCATGGCTCTGGTACCAATGAGATGCACCGAACCTAACATATTCTAAAAAGTTGAAACAACTTAAATAATAACCACTTCGATCAGTATGGTACTGCCAATATACACAATGCAGATCGATACAGACTGATACAGACCGGTATAATTGCTACAGCTCATGCGGTATCAATACAGCTGTTTCGACATCCCAGCACCCGTATCTGTGCTAGTTTCATGCCAAAATAATACGGTACTAGTTGCACCATCTCATTTCAGTGTTTTTTTAAAACCTTAGGGTTGATTATGAGAAAGATCCATAGTAGTAAGAGATCAAGAATATGACAAGCTCGAGCAAGTTCCATGCACAAAGACCTTTGCTCAAATGTTTCAAAATGATAGAATTCAACTTATCACATACTACTACATTGTTTATGTGAAGAATTTTCTCTTCATGAGAGCATTCTTATGAAGCCTTTTGTGATCAAAACATAGAAATTATTAACCTTGCTTACTGCAATACCACCAGATATAATTGATACCTAGATTGTCCACTATTTCTCATTAGTCTGGCCCATCTTTAAGGCGCTAACATTGCATCTAGCTATTGTTGTGCCTTTAGAATCTAGCCTCTCTGGAAACTTTGGATTGGCCAGTTGACCTAGCCCACCCAAACAATATTACACCAGCCCAACTTTAGCTTGGGTTTAAATGTAACATTAGGTTAGGCAGGGGCCAAGCAATGGTTGGGCTAGGCACTTAAAACGTTGAGCCTGAGATAGAGAATGACTGTTATATCTTGATAATCATGTATCCCTGCTTAAAGTAAAAGATTGCAAAACAGCAACTGCGTAGCCCTAAACTATAGGATGTTTTTGTTGCATGATATGACATAATTCTTGATAGTTATTCTCACTCAAGCAAATCAACTATCCTACTGGTTCTAGATATATTCATATCAGTGCCCATTTATCAATCAGAAACCAAAGAAGCTAAAATTCTTGAAATTATCCAAGAGGACCAAGACAAACTTCCTTGTGAAAAGGCATCCTTCCTTGCTAGTGCACCACCTCAATGCCTAGGAAGTCAAGTTGTACCAAGTGCTTATACTCAATCTCCCTAATAAGAACTAGTTCAAAGCAGTTATTTCTATCATATCATCTTACAAGAACAGTATCATCTACAGAAAATATATACAACCAAGCAGTGAGAAATCTGATTGATACATCAGCCATGACGCATGTCTTTTCCCCCAAGATCCAAAAGTCTGGCAGTGCACTACGGAATTCATCAAAGTAAATAAGGACAGATGCTGAAGCCATAATTAGAATTTGTGGAATGCACAGAAGACATGCACCTTTTGCTAAAGCAAAGCCTGAATGGTGACCAAGATAACCTAAGAGAGATTAAGTTAAAAATGTATTGTAACTGAAAAAGGCATGAGAAAAATGGAAGTACATATTAGCAGTTTGAAATGGTGATTATGTATTGTATACATGGTTCTGATGTTGAACAAAGCATTAATAGTGCATGCGTGTGTGTGTTTGTGTGTTTGTGCCTGTATGTGTGTGTGTGTAAATTTAAGGATGCATGTATATATGTTTATGTAAATATAAGAGACATGCTTGATGTAAATGCCTAATATTTAGTTGTGAATAGCTCAATAAAAGAATATAACTTCACCTTCTTCGTTGGTGCTAGCTCTAAAAGTTCTTTGACAGAAGAAATCATCCCTTGAACACTAAGCTTTGGGATGGCCAGTCCAACATCAAGGTAGACCTATGTATAAGGTAATTAGATAACTTGTAAAAATCAAAATTCAAGTTTATGACGAAGTGCATGCACAAAAGATCAAACTGCACATATGAAAGATCAAACCTGTGAGTAAACTGAAGCAAGATATGATGCTTCCTTTGAGAATGGATAAGATGCATGTAGAAGAACAATCCGAGATTTAGAAAATCTCTTGTCCTCAAGAACTTTGCGTAGATGCAGTGGGTTGGCCAGCAGCAAATCCAAGTCCTTATCCCCAAAACTGAAATTTAAAAGAAAAGTTAGACTGGTTTACTTTACATAATCAGGATGAAATTTTCAATCTGACAGCTTGCCTGCTAATCTGCTAAGAAACAAGACTAAGAAGTACTAGCCAATACTTCCAAACTAAACTCCTACCATATATAAGATGAATTAATCTACATATACTAACTGAAATGAAAGAACTGTAGAGATTTGGGAAAGGATGCATATGCTCTAGAATCCAGATCACCTTAATAAAATTAAATCATCAAATTACTCTATTGACATAAAGTTATAAAACATAAATGTAAATATAAATTTTGCTTATCCCTATCAATGGCAGATGCATAATCGAAGGCAAAACCGAACCAAATTGGCCGAAAATTGGTTCGAAAGCCAATTTCGGTTTAGTTTTGCCCCCAAATCGGTGCAAGCCAGTGCGAACCATGCCAAACCATCCGGTATGGTCTGGTTCGGATGTGGGATGGGTGGAGTGGTGGAATGGGTGGTATGTGGGCTCTTGTGAGCTCAATTAAAAGGAGAGAGGAAGGCTAAGAGTCCCTCATCAGCTCTCATCCTCTCCCTTCTATCTAAATAAATATCAAGTCTCTTCTCTTTCCTCTTTCTTTTCTGTTTACTTAAAATTCTCGTGAAAGTAAAAAAAAATACCCTATATTTGAATTCAACAAAAATAACAAAAGAATCAAATTTCTTAAAAATAAAATTCAACTCTCTCTCTCTCTCTCTCTCTCAAGAACAAATTCAAAGACTTTCAGGAAATCTAGGCCTAGCAAAGATAAAGTACTTGCACTCAAGATAAAAATCTCAAAAAAATCAATTTAATTTAGAAATGATAAGAAAATAAAATAATAAAAAAATATCTTAAAATATAATTGGCAAGGCTTTGATCAATACTTGATCAAAACAGGATCAAAGTAACAGTAAACTTCACACTGACCTATACCAACTTGATACACAGCTCACCAAAAAAATTAAATTAAACTTGCTATATAATCGTAAGGTTAAAATGTATTTCTTAGGGTCTAAACTATAATATGTCACTAGATCAAAGAGCAAGGTGTTTTTCTTAATAAGGGAACCTCCAATCTAATGATATGTATAGCTTAAACCCTAAACTATATTTTTTAACTTTAGAATTTTATGACATATTTAATTTATTATTTTGATGAGCTATAGATCAAGTTGGCATAGATTAGTGCGAGGTTCATTGTTACTGTAATCCTATCTAAGACTGAAAACCTTATAAGTTTGACCAAGTAGTAACCAAAGCCTTATAAATTATAGTTTAAGATATTTTTATTGATATTTATTTTCTTTTATTTTTAAATTAAATTGATTTTCTGAGATTTTTATTTGAAATGAAAATACCTTAACTTGATTTTGCTAAATCGAAATTTTCTGAAACTATCTAAATTTATTCTTAAGAGAAAGATTTGACTTTTTATTCTTAAGGAACTTAATTTTTCTGATATTTTTGTTAAATTCAAATGGAAAGCATTTTCCTAATTGCCATGGGATATCTTAAGTAAATAAAAAGGAAAGAGGAGAGAGAATGGCATTTGCTTAAATAATTTTGAATAAAAATAAAAGAGGAGAGAGGATGAGAGCTTACGGTAGGCTCTCAGCCTCGTATACCACATTTAAAAAAAAAGAAAACTATGAAAAAATAAAATGAAAAAATGGCATATTGGCTTGAATCATTGGTAGGTTGTCAGTCGATTCAATATTGAATCGAACCGAACCAAACCAAACCAATCCAATCCCGGTTTAATACTAATATCTAGTTCCACCAACCTTGGTTAAAGCAGACACTTATTGAGTAATAAGAAAGAACTTCCTAAATGAAAAAGCTTCAGACGATTTTGTTACCCTGTATGAACTTGAACAGGTAAGTCAAAGGATACAGCCACTTTCAAACTACATGTAAATAAATAATCGATAAAGCTCTTATTCTTGATGCGAACAGGACTGCCAGCTGAAAAACATAGTTAACAGAAACATCATCTACAGCCCAAAAAAATTATAGGCAATTTAAGCAAATCTTGCATCTTATGCACTTTCTGCACTTACCATTTAGGTCTTCAAGAAGACCTTCCTCAGCAGCTCTCTTACTAACTTCTGTGTCAATTCGTAAGCCACTTCTGTAAGCAGCTATGCTTTTCATGGCAACAATTTTATCAGCAACTGTAGCAGACTAAGGAAATTCATTGAAACTTTTTCTTTGTAGGGATTTGAAACAAGAAATTTCTCTTGGTTGTATAATTGTATTGGTAGAAGAAAATGAAACGTCATGGTACTGCAAAGGATATGATTTTATCTTTGTCAGGAAAATTTCAGTGAAAGAATCCACTGTCCAGTCTGATCTGCCGAATTTCTCCTGCAATGTTATCATTTTTCAGAACCAGGAAAATTTACTGCAAACATGATCACATAAGCAAATTATGATAGGAAAAAGAATTTAAAAAATGCATTAAAATCACATCAAAAATGATGATGACAAATGCGAAGCTACTATGGAATGCCCTTGCTGTCTGATAGCTCCCAAAACTTCATTAAATTCATCTAATCATTGCTTAATAGCAAGAAATAAAGTTTTGAAGCTTTATCTATATTTCTAGCATCACCGAGATATCAGCTATAAGTTTTTAAGGTTATCTTTATTTCTTGCATGACCAAGATGTGCTATAATTGAATCTCTTTTCAAAATCTAATATATCAAATGCTAAATAGATAAAATAGCTATCAGAACTGAAGTTCGCTATTTCAGTACTACACCTCATACCAATATGGTACTGATATAGCACTAGAATGCCCGGTATGCAAGTCAGTTCAACACATTAAGGTAGTGTTTGATTGAAAAAATATTATCCATGGATAAGTGTACGGGATAGAGTTTGTCCCTGGCTATCCCTAGGGATATCCCTTGGCTATCCCATTGATCATATCAAATGCAAAAAGGTAAATCCATAGGATAACTTTTTTTTACTCTTATTTGGAGGGATAACCAGCTATTCCTGTATTTTCTAGGGAATAAATTGAAGGGATATCCCATGGTTAACCATGGATTATCCCTTTGGTTGACTTTATTCCCAGCTATCCCTTATAGTTATGGCTTTGGGGAATAAGAGGGGATATCCAGAGGATATCCCCTCTTATCCCCTATTTCAAACACTACCTAAGACATGGTACACACTGGTACTGAGTCTTCATTCAATATCGATATGGTATGGTCCACCTAGTATGGATCTCTACACATCGATACGGCATGCCATGATCAAAAACTGATACCTTTGCTAGTATGTAATTCCAGAACTTCTCAAAGCTTGTGGCCATTGGACTCCTTTCCAGAGAGTGTTATGAATTAAAACATTTAAATAATAAGGCTTTCACATCATGGTTTTCAGTTGTGACTCCTCTTGGAAAGACTAATTCATACATGGAAGTCTTGGCAAGTCTTATCTTTCTTGTTTTCTTTTGCAGGCTTTTCACTAATGGATGTACCAAACAAATTATTTTGATTGGATGGGTCTCCAAAATCTAGCAGATGCTATCATCCATTGAGCACATCCCTTTAATTTCTATAAATTGAAACATTTTCGCATTAAAATACACAAAATACATTATCCTCTCTCTCTCTCTCTCTCTCTCTCACATGCACACGAATCTCTTTATAGGGAAATTCTAAAACAGAAATCAAAAATGCATTTGATCTCTCCACCAAAAATCATTTTTTTAGAGACTCTAGGGTGCTAGCGGCTTTGGGTTTGAAGTTGGGCTGCTCAGTTGAATCTTAGGAGCAGAGGAATGATGCAAATTCTGTACACCTTGAAGGACTCTGAGGACAGCATTATAGAGGTGCCTCCACCATCTAAGTTAGTAGCCTATCATCTTATTTAACCATTAGTTTATTTTGTTAATTTAATCTTGTTTAGGTAAATGCAACAAACCATCAAAATTGTAACAATTTAAAATTATAACATAGATAAATGCTACTTGCGATAAGGTAGCTTGGTTTAATATTAATTAAAAATAGGGATTTATGGCTTTGCTTACAGCACCAATTTAAAGCAAAGCTTTATTTCAAATTAATGGAGGATAGTCAAAAAAAAAATTGAATCCTACTTTTCCGGGGTAAGCCTAAAAGCTTTTAAGCCTCAATAACATCTTAAAACAGTCAATCAAAAAGAAGCCCTGGACAAAGAGATGCTCACTCCACTATTTATTTTCTAGTATCAACCAGATCACAAATTTCATTATTATCAAGATAGTTGGCAGCTGTTACACTGATTACTAGTGGTCACAAGTCGCAACAATCTAAATGTAAAACCAAAACAAAGTGATGAATCCCAGAAAATACCCCCAATACAGGAAGTTGCACAAATTTCTTTATGACTTGATTGGGACCACCAGGAAACAGGTGAACAGGTAGCTATTTCTCTATCTTGTGATTCCACATATTTTGGCTATATTTTCAGTCATTTTCCTATTGACTTTAATATTTTCTATAGGCATCTCATAAATGTTTCCATGTTTATGGGAAAGTAGATTGAATTAATTTTCTACCAAGAGTTGTCAAGAAAACCTTGATTATCTTTGAAAATAACTATGACAAAATGGATCCATGCTCACGCCAAACATGTATATGATACAAACATGTGTATGTGAGAATTATGGCATCTTTATCAATTGCAATAAAAACATAATTACCATTAGGGTTTAAATTGAAGATCCCTATCCATATAAGAGGGACCATCCTGGTAGCTTATCAGTACCAATGACCATACCACTAATTTATCGATATGCTACATTACACCCAATACTAGGCAATACAAATTGGCACATTGAACCATGGTTTGAATCTGGGTACCAGGGCTTGTCCTAGTCTAGGCCAAGTTGGTACAATACCAGGATGGCACCAAGATCGACTGTGACTGAGCAAAACAACCATTATAAAATAACTAATAATTATGAAAATGAAAATAACATATAAAATAAATTAAAGAAATGATCTCCAAAGATGCAAGTCGTCTCAAGTATTGAGATGCAAAAGTCATGGTGCTTCCTACGGCAAGGTTCATATTGGGTGTAATGCAAAAGTCATGACACAGGTCTTCGTTGCAGCACAAGAATGGGTCTTTTTGGTTCGGATATGGTGCTACCAGGAAGGACAAGGTTCATAACCCTTATATATATAGGACAACATGAGGCACCTTAGATGTGGTAAAATTAAAAAATATATTAATTTTGTTAAGAAAACAAAGCAATTTAGCATTTCTTTGGTCTTAGGTTATCTAGGTAGAATTATAATAATAATAGATTGTGGAAATTGCAAAAGGTAATTACAAAGAATTTGCTCCTAGATGGAGAAAGAACTTCAATAGAATTCATTTAGATGATACATGATTAATCAATCAAATCATAAAGCAGTCAAGCTGAATAAACTTGATCAGAAAAATACGCAGCAACCTAATCAACAGTAAAGAATATAAAAATATATTATAATCATGGCAACATAAAAATGAGCATGCAAACTGATTCTAGAGGAAAAATCAAAGAGGAGAACAAAGATGATGAATTCTCACATCATTAAGAATTGTTTCAGCCAAGTGTTCAATTCTCAATATTCTGCCAACTGCAGGAGCAAAAGATTTGTGCCATTGCCAGTCTTGCATTTTGTCAAACTTAATGCCATCATCAATAAAGATTGTAGATATATTGGCTGCTGCAAAGCATTTCGAACTGATGGAATGCAATCCAGCAGACTTCCTGTGGTTTTCCACTCCATTCAAGGATGCTTCACAATTGTATAGTCCAGCAATATCCCTCAAGCTTCTCTGTAGTTAATGTAAAATATGGAACCATTAGTATGTTATATTGAATGCTTGTGAACTGAAGAATATTATCAAAATAAATCTATTGATCCAATGAAGAATTAAAATGTTGATTACAGAACGTAGGCAGTGCTACTGAAATGATACACATCATTTTTTTTACCAATGGCAGGGACCATGCAACCATCAGCTGCAAGGAGAGATGAATTTAGAAACCACAGAAGTTAGTTCAATTTTGTGAGTTTAGCCCTTTAGATCCAGCTAAGATATGTATTAAGGCACTAGCCTACCACGTGCAGCTTTTATCTTGGCAAGCCTTGCTAATACCCAATGTCACTATCCCGAACTATTAGATATCAATTTTCATTACAAGAGAAACAGAACTAGTTACAACTTAGGAAAGTGATTTATCTCTGGACACTCCAAGTGGGCCATCTCCAACTGTAAGTAGGATTGGAAGTGGGCCCCAGCTGAGCCAGCTTCCGATAAAGACATGGATTAGACCTAAAGAAGTTTGGATCAAGCTTGGGCCTGAAAATAGGGCTTGAAAAATGTTCTCGCTAGCCTGAAGCTAATACTTTGCCCTTTTTTCTCTCCCCAAATCTCTTTTCCACTCTTTCCCCTTTCTTATCCAATCTCTCTATCCTAGAGGTGACAAACAGTTTAGGCCGGATCATTTTGGGTTTGGGTCATTTTTGGGTTTGGATT
The DNA here is from genome assembly GCA_900491605.1 of Calamus simplicifolius. NCBI lineage: Eukaryota > Viridiplantae > Streptophyta > Magnoliopsida > Arecales > Arecaceae > Calamus > Calamus simplicifolius. The sequence goes on from UESW01003856.1 coordinate 784,018, forward strand.
GTTTTTGGGTTCGGATCGTTTTCAGTAAACCCTAACCCTAAATAATTAGGTTAGGGTCAAGCAGTCAACCCATGAGTCATTTTGGGTTGGCTTAGTTTTTTTTACAAAATAAAAAAGTCTATGCATACTTTTTTTTCTTGTTTTTAAAGTAAATTGTTAATAATAAATTCAATCTTTTTTTTTCTTTTTTTACCTATTTGTTACTCTAAATGTTAAGAGTAGACAAGCATAAAATTATAATATAATTAAACATTAATGAAAGTAATATTTATAAGCTTATAAAATGTTTAAATAACATAATTATACAATAGTCTATAAAAATGTAATTTTAAAATTAAATAAATATTAATAATAAATTGTTAATAAGATTGCAAAACAAAATGAGCAAATATTGAAAATATGCTTAATCTTATAAATAAAAAATACATAAAGTCATTCCTAATTCTACTCTTTCATATCCTTTTAAGGGTAATTGAAGCTAGTGATGCCGATCCTTCAATTTAGAAAACTACTTTTTTTTTAATTCCATTATTTATTGAGTTACATAAACATCAACTATATCATATTAAAGAATATAACATATTAAAATGTTAATCATATAAACAATCTAATTATTAATTCATAAAACTATATAATGTTATTTAAAACTCCGCTAAGGTCGGTCCAAAGTCCAGGTAAAAGAGAAGGGTTGCTTTAGGCAGTTGACAACCAACATAAAACTCCAAATCAGATCCTAGTCAAATTCCTTAAAACATGAATCTACTAAATTAAACTATGCGAAGAGTTGTATATAATGTTACTTAAAATTTAAAGAAAATAAAATCAAACAATCAATTACAAATAGTGATCAAAGAGAATATTTTTTTTTTGACAAATTTTATTTTTTGAATTATTTCAGGTTATCTATGATCCGGCCTGATACGATACAACACTTAAAACTTTCAGATTATTTCGGGTCCAGATTAAAAAAATAAAACCCCAATACCATTTTTTGGGGATTGATTCGGACCATGTTCACGAGCCGGATCACCCTGCCCTGCCCTACCCTACGTGCCAATCGGACATCTCTTTATCTAACCCAGACCAGCTCAAGAAGCTCCTCAAACATCTCCGTCCGTCCCCCGCCGGGCCCGAGCAACACCGAAAGCCCATGGCCCCCAGCGTTTTCTCGGACCCTAGACCAACGACAAGGAAGGTCCATCATCCGGTGCCCGGACATCAGGACCGTCGAAAACGATGGATCTCCTCACCAAATGGTCAGCCTCATCTTCGAGGGTAAAGATTCAAGAACATCCCCGCGGCCCTTCATCAGAGGCCGGAGTTCTTTCGAGTTTTTGGTCCATGAAGGCTCCCTAATCAAACTGGGACTCCGAGATCGGTGATCTGGACCGTCCAATCCGAGATCTACGGCTTGAGAAGCGTAAGACCCGCTCTTAGAGTGTCATCAAATTTGACAAGGGTTTTAATGCTTGTGACCAAATATCGGGGACACATAAATGCCTTATTTTGAGTGAAAAATAACAAGAAGAAAGAGGGAAGGAAGACGTATTGCTATTCTTGGTTGAATAACATATAGAGAGAAGAGGAAGGTTTTAATATTCTTGGAGGTTTTCTTTTTTTTTTTTCTTTTTCACTTCCGTTGATATTCCTATAACGATATTTTCAATGATCAAAATCTCAAGAACAAGAAAAGATCAAGCGTCTGTTTGGGAAAATCCCGCGACGGTCGGAGACAGGAAGAGAGTAGTGGGGCAGAGGGAATAATCAGAACCTTGAAGGAGAGGGAGTGCGGAGCGAGGGAAAGGGCGTCGTCCTCGGCCTCGGAGAAGCATCGAAGAAAGGGGAAAGAGAGTCGAGCGCCACCAGGTTGTGGGCGTGCGCGTCCACCGCCGCCACCGTCTCCACCGCCACCTTCAGCTCTCTATAGTTAGCCATGGATCGGTTGATCTCTCTATCTCCCAATTGTCTGCTCGCTATTTGACGAAGCGGAGGGAGAGCGCCTCCCGCGTCTATGATATGGGCCTGGTTGACGCGAGCGCCGTCGAGAAATGATGCCGTTAGGCGGTACAGCTGTTTTTTGTATTAAATAATGGACTTTTAGCAGCGGCAGCAAAAATGGACTTTTAGCAGCTGTTTTCTATATTAAATAATGGATTTTTAGCAGCGGCAGCAATAATGGATTTTTAGCAGCTGTTTTTTATATTAAATAATGGATTTCTAGCAACAACAATAAAATGGATTATTACAGTTATTTTTATAATAAATAATAAATTTTTAATCATAATAATATATCTTAAATTAATTGGATCAGCTATGTGAATTTTTTTTTATTCAGTTATTTTTAAGTCACCTTATATATAAAATTTTAATTTTTTTTTTTTTTTTAATATAATTTTACCTTTTGGTATATAAATGATGTAAGATATACCATCTAACCCTAACAAAGAGAAGACTTTCAAAGGAATGCGACTTGTCTACTTGATTATGCATCAACTTATGGAAAAACTTTTCAAGAAGTGAGATCATACTCAATAAATAGATAATAATAGATATAGCAAGTGAGGATAAGTAAAGTTTAATATTGGCATTCATTATGAGTATATACAAATAATAAGATACTAAAAATAAGATTTTCAAATCATAAGCAGTAATATGCCATATGTTAGGGGTTGTCCATGCTATTGTCTCAAAAGTTTAACATTAAGACATAAAATATTTAATTTGTAATTAGCAATATATCGTATGTATCTCATAAAATGCCAAGGTCTGATATCAACAAATCATAAACAAGAATGCATATCATCAAATCATAACAATAATATTCATCATCGAATTATAAATAATAATAGTCATCATTGAATCATAGTTAGTAATGCATCATTCGAAAAGCGATCTCGAGTAACTATTTTAAAGGTTCTATAATAAAAAAAAATTAAGAAATTATCAGCAAACATTATGCAAACAGGTATACATATCCACCTATAAAAATAGTTGCAATACTAAATGTCAAATCGAAACTATCCATAATCATTAAAAATAAATGGCTTAAGAGCTTAGACAAATGACCTAAGGCCTAAACAGAGGACTGCTAGAAGTTAAATTAGAGCACTAAATGAGGTGTCTAAATACTGGCTCAATATGCATGTGTCAATCATAATATAAAAGGTACTTATCAGTACATATGGACTTATATAATGCATCAAATTCACAACTGTCACATGGTCATATAGTTACAAGAGAAGAATTTAGGTAATTAATTATAATGGCATAAGATAGTACAAATTGTGCAAGCTTGAATATTATAACAGAGTTTAGATGAATATCAACTAATTACATAAGTGTATAGTCACATGACTAAATTCTAACAATCATTTGTAGTAGCAAAGAATTTTGTATAACCATAAATTTGTCTACAAGAATGTATGGACACAATTCAATACATAATGCTCAGAACATAAAGTCTAGTTGGATACTTACTTTTTTTTTATTCATTCATACTTGTCCTCGTTCCTTAGTGTAGAAATTATACTATATAGCATAAGTATAATTCATAGGTCAATCATATGTTAAACAGATGGTAGAAGAGATAGCGACCATGATTCTTATTTAAAAATTAATTTTATGCATAAGTTTAAATTCTTGGACTTACAAATAAACTTGGCTTTGTGCACACATAAGTATATCATGTGTATGTCTTATTTCATGAAGAATTGATTATGTAATTCAACTAATCATGCCATAACAGTTATATTCACAAATAAGCATTATAATTTATTTTATAAAATATTTATTTCATAAACTAGTTAAATATGCTATATATATATATATATATATATATATATATATATATATATATATATATATATATATATATATATATATATATATATATATATATATATCATTATCTATTCATAATCAATCATTTGAAAGCTTCTAAAGAATTCGAGTCACATCAATCTCGCTGCATTTCAAGTGAAGGTGAGTAATAGATCCGTTAAGAAGTCTACGGTAAGAATTTATCAAATATAGAAGAAATACTTTAATACCAATAAGGTATGGAAACAAAGATTATATACTATTATAACAAACCCCATAGCTAAATTCAAAGTCTAGTTTGAAAAATAAAATAAAATAATAAAAATCATAAAATCTTTTTCAAATTAGAGAGACTCGATCAAATAGAAGTAAAAACCCCTTAAAATTTTATCTTGAAGCCCTTGATTTGGAAAAGATTGTTGACTTTTTTATGTTCTAAAAAAAAGAAAAAAGTTTTTAAATAAAAAAAGGAAGGCAATGCTTGCGAGCATATTATCTCATGAACTCACATGAGCATTCTCACATGAGAATTCTACTCGCGTGAGTAGTGCTCGCAAGTGGAATGCTTGTGACATTCAAGAATGCTTGCCTAAACCATGTGCAGTGCGAACACTAGCATGAACGCGTGGTAACAAGTAAACTAATAGAAACTGTTCGAATAATTTAATTTTCTAACCGTTTCTAATGTGATTTGAGAGTAACATTCCTTTAAGGCCATTATGGGCTAAATCGTTGGAGGTTACCTTGCTGATCCTATAAATAGGTTCAAAGATCTAAGGTTGTTGGAATTTTTATTAAAGCCTAAATCCTATTTTTTTCTTTTGAACCGAACCATTGTATCTTAGGGATAGATCACCTACATGTATAAAAGGGTAAAAACTAGTCCTTAGGGTAGTTTGTCTAATGCGCCTAGGTCCAATGCTAGTCCTTAGGTTCTCGCCTAAAGCACGGTTCTCAACTGCTTTTAATTTATATTTCTACATTTAAAGCTTTATATTAGAAATGTGTAGCAATTTCTAGACAATATTTATCAAGATCAATTTTCTAATAGTTAAGGGCTAGTTTCCTCCACTAGAAATTGCTAGGATTTCTTTTTAAAAAATCCATTATTGTTGTAACTAATTGATAGGGGAAAATAAAATAAATTGAAGAATAAAGGAACAAAAGCAGTTAAGCTCAAGGTCCATATTTGAGTGCCTATATTTTATGTTTGCCTTGAAAAATATTATGATTTTTTTTTTTTCAAAGAACATTATGTGTGTGATGATTGATACATAGCATATATGAAGATGCATGAATCAATTTATGTTTGATTCATCCATGAATAGTTGAATTTAAATTTTTGAATCTATTTTATATTTTGTGTCAAATCCACACTTTCAAATATATTGATATAAGTGATTAAAGAAAAAGAATTCTAAAGATTTTTTAAATGGTACTTGTTTTAACAAACTTGTACCTAACCATTATCATTTCCATGCGGACCAGTTTCTGCATTGTTGGCTCAGATGGTGAAAGAGTAGTGCCCTAAAAGCCAATCATATAAGGGCATTTTTTGTAATTTCTTTCAACTCATGTATGATATTTTATCAATAAAAAGGTTTTTTTTTTATTCATCATATGTTGTATCTTATATTTATTAAGATTCTAATGAACCCCATAAGGTTAAGGCAATGAAATTAGGGTTATGATGATACCGGTAAGACTGGCACATTCTATGTATGCTCAATGAAGAGGATGGTTGATCTCATAGCCACTTATGTAGAGACACTAATACAAGAATGTGGGTACTCATTAGGGTATGATTTCACTGAATTGATCCATATTAAGAACATCTTATGAAGATCATACTTACTTGTCAAAAGATGGTTCTCCTAGTAGGAGTTGTGCAAGTGATCCTTAGACATGAGATTACCATAGAATCTTATACACATGAATCTATATTTTAGTTCATACTTATTTATGGCTAAGTCATGTACGGGGTATTCATGGATATAAAGGATTGTGTATGAAGGTTATGAGTAGGTCAACAAGGAATCGATCATTTCTAGTAAGAGAAAAAGTAATCCCATATAATCTCATCATATAATGATTCAAGAAGTCTTTATCAAAGCAAAATGAAATTAGAATATGTTTCTAATTTTTTATTTGTTGAGTCTTTATTATTGATTTGAGATTTAAATGAATAAAATGTTAGGGTTTGACATTTTTCCATACCCATCACTTATTCGGGATAAAGAGAGATCGAAGGATTGAATTGCTAAGTAACTTGCCACTGAAGGGTATTTTGATAATTCCATCAAATTCCTATCTTCTAGGTAGGCATGACACATTGCTAGATATCAATCATGTCTTGTAGGTTTTCATGAATTAAACAATTTGAAAGATGGTTCGAATTGGCAACTAGGGTTAGCACGATTTGACCTAATTAGTTAGTTAGTTTCTAATCGAACTAAATCGACTTAAACCTAAACCTACTGCTGGCTAGATGAGGAACCCAATGGGTCACACACATAAGGTAACTGGTCAAAGAATCATTTTAATAAGATTAGCCAATCAGCATGCTAGCACATATGGCTAACTATCGCTCCAATTTGGATCAAAATTGATTTGAACCGCTTAATTAATTGATCCAAATTAATTTTAAACTAATTTGGGATAACCTCTAACCCGATCAACCATTTATTGGATTGGATAAGGTTAAATTAATAGAGTCCAAGAGATATGAAAACTCTCGAAAGGAAAACTATGCACGTGCAGAGAATTTTCAAGAGGCGCCTAAGAGTCATTCTGATTCAAGGTACTAGGAGGCGCATCTTTTTTTGGAATTTATAGGTCCATTGAATGTGGAGAACCTTATCTTTATGTTATTGAATTGGATAATGTTGAATTAATAGAGTCCAAAAGACATGGGACTCTCGAAGAAAAACTATGAGCGTACAGAATTTTCAAGAGGCATCTAAAAGTCCTTTGATTTAAGGCAGTAGAAGGCGTATCTTTTAGGAATTTATGAGTCCATCTAAAAATAAGAACCTTATCTTGATACATGGTAAAATCAGAGGCTATCTGATTTAAGATGGAATGCCAAAAGCATCCCATCAGGTGTGGCACGCGTAGGGAAAAAGGTGCTGAAAATTATAACGATGTATCTTTTTATTTAAATTTAAATATTTATATCCTTTTAGAAGGATGTGAATGGGTTGTATCCTTTCATTTTACATCTTCTTATTCACTATTTAAAGGGGGTGGCACATATGAGATAGCATCGGATAATTTTTAGCAATCCTTGTTAAGACAAGAGTCTTCTCTCTCCCTCTCCCCTTCCTACAAGCCTTAGTCAATTTAGGACAACTCTTTTTTAGCCTAATACAAGTTTTATTAGGCTTAAGAAAAGGGTAAAAGGGTCCTAAGAGGAAAGCCAAGAAATCAAGAAGCCAAAAAGAGGTTTAAGTCAAGTTCGTGAGCATATCTTTGATCCAATTCTCGTGTGGATCACCATTAGAGGGTGAACACTTGGGCGTCTAGTGGAAAAGATTGGATAACCGGTTTCTTTCTTTCTTCACCAAGTATCAAGGTATGTTTCTCTGTATATATGTTACATTTCATGACTAATTAATTGTTATAATCAAAGGGTCTTGGGTCTAAGGTTTTAGTTGATTAGGGTTTCAAGGTTATAAAATTTTGAAATCCAGCCTTCCGTTGCATGACCAGAACTCAACAGATGTCAACACAAGGAGGGGGGTGAACTGTGTTCTTAAAAATTTCAACACTTAAAAATAATTTCACAAAGTGATAGTGAACAATGATATATGCTATGAGTGTGGTGCTAAGAATGCAAAGCAATGTATAAAGATAGAGTAGAGAGAAAGAGAGACAAGCACGACAAAAGGGGATTTCAAATTTTAACTCTATCCTTTTTTATTTCTCTCTCTGGTTCTATATTTCAAAATGGTCAGATGGCTCCTCTTTTATAATCTTCTCTAAATCTACTTTTTGATGAAAACTAGCCATTAAAAGTACTTGAGGATGTGTTTAGCATGAAAGAAGAAGAGCCATTGAAGTTTGTTGAAGAAAAGTTAAGCTCATCATCTTTGACACTTTTGAAATCCATCTCTAACATATTAGAGTCGGCACTAATAAAACCTGGAGTCGGCTCTAACTCAGGATGTGCGAAATAGGGACATCCGTTCGTCGCGGAGTCGGCTCTGGCTTTTTGAGGGGTTGACACTTCTCGTGTGAGAGTTGGCTCTAGCAAATGTGGAAGTCGGCTCTAATGAACGTCCAAAAATACACTCTCTGTATAACCATTAGAGTCGGTTCTAATTTTCTGTAGGAGTCAGCTCTAATTTGATGCAGAAATGAGACTTTCTATCTTTCGATTAGAGTCGGCTCTAATCTCTGCAGGAGTCGGCTCTAATCCGTGCCGAAAGTATCAAACTATTTCGATATGCTCTGGAGTCGGCTCTAATACTTCTAGAGTCGACTCTAATTACTGAAACTTAACATTTGACATCAGACAAGAAATCAAACTTAATTTTTCTTGGATTTTGATTAAGTAAACATTTAAATTCCTAAAATACTTAATCAAAATCATTAGTAATATAAAAAATATACTCATGTGTTTTTGTTATTCATCAAAATCAATAATTGGGTCAACAATCTTCCCCTTTTTTATGATGATAAAAATACTGAGTATATGCATATATAATTAAAGCTTAAACTTTAACTTAAATAACTTTTCAATTAGAATGATAGTCAACAGAATTTCAATAGCTCTATTTCAAATATTTGCTCAACTATTCCATGAATTAAAAAACTATCCAATGATTCATACAATCCAAAAGAATCAATTCCAATTATCAAATCAAATCATTTAACTTAGATAAATAAGCTCTAAGCTCCCCCTGATAGTTGCTCCCCCTATGTATGTGCATGATATATAAAATCAATATGCATATACAACTCTCCCCCTTTTTGTCATCAACAAAAAAAAAATTAAGGAAGTATAAGGTAGTCCTTGCTCAGGATGAGATACAAATTATTCAATTTAGAATCAAGCATCATAGAATGGTCATAAGAGTGTAAACATTTCAAAAAGATCAAAGAAATTTCATTAAATCATCAATATTTCATACATTTTCATTGATTACAAAAGATTAAATACAAGTCAAGTAAAATACAAACTTAGTATAAAACAAATACAAAACAACAACATGACATAACTTTGAATGAAATCCTAAGTACAAGCTAGGAATACTATGAGATTGTAACTATAGAACTAAAAGAAAACTGAGATAAGTTGTTGGGATTGATTGGCTGGATTGGATTGGCTGGAACAACAAGAGAGGAAGGGAACCTTTACTTCAAAACTTTAAAAGTCTTGTCAATTCTTTCAAATTTATCCTATTCCTTGCTTCTGAGTGTTCAAAAATTCATTCAATAATTTCTCAACTATGGAAGCAGCTAAATCAATTCTGCCTTGAAGCTCTACATTGCATTTGGAATAGATGTCTGAATCATCACCAATAGCTCTGATTTTATCAAAAATAATCTGCAATTCTATTTTCAAACTGTCAGCTAAGGTATTGATTGACTTTTCAATCTTTTCAACTTTTTCTTTCAAAATATAAACCAGCTGCCTTATACCCAAAAGCTAATCCCAAAAATTTTCTTTAATTCTTTCCTCTTGCTCGGTAAGTGCAATATTTATAATTTCTTTAAATGCTCAACTTGCTCAGCAGAAAAGCAGAGAAAGGTCCAATAGATGCTGCCGATAGTGGTGCTGATGAAGAACTCGATCCAGATGGAGGACAAGATGATCCAAAAGCAGAGGATCCATGTGCAAGAGCTGAAGGCCCGGGAACCTCCTCAATGTCATCATCATCATCGACTCTAACTCCTCTGATTGGCTCAGGCATATCACTCTGTCTCCTTCTTTATCATTAACCATTAATCTTTCTGAATCCCATACGGTGTAGAGTAGAGATGTTGTAGTAATCAGTGTACCTTAACTTCTTTTGTGGCTCATTATCTAAGATATCTATCCCTTGGCCTCAAAAATCAGTATCAATACCATTTCGTATGATAGGGTTGATCTCTTTTTTGTGTTGGCCTCTGCCATATATCCAATCATCATTCCAGCCAAGCTTATTGGATGCACGTTCAACACACAGTCCATAATGACTACATCTCTCTCCGAAACATACTCGAATCTACCAGTTTTAGAAAATAAAATTTTGTTGCAGATATTGTGCAAAAGCCTCAATTCCAAACCTAATTGATTGGCAAAAACTTCTTCTAACTCACTGACCTCTCTTTCCAACGTTCTTGATAAAGCATCGCATCTATCATTGGGGTGTGTGGCAGTCAGTCCAACAATGGGCATTTCTAAAATATTTTTCAAAATATTAGAAGTTATGTGGACTCGGGTTCCTCTCACATAACTCACCAAACCACCATCTCCTCTTCCTACATTATTGTAAAATTCTCGAACAAGGGCAGGGTAGGTAGGAACATCTAATGAACACTTTTTCTCCCAATCCATGTTCCTTAAAAGCCTTCCAATATTGAAACCTTCAAAATCAAGGAAGTGAAAGTCTACCTTTCTCTCCATTGTAATTGCCTTTCCAACCAAGAAATCAATGTGTGTGAGGGTGGAGTAGAAATGGCATCAGGAGTGAAGGAAGAAGAAGTCGACGGCATGCACGGAGAGGGCTGCCTCGTCAGACGATGCGCGGATCATCTCCTAGTGGTGACGGTGACTCCAATGTTGATGCTCGATGTTTAGGTGCCATGGTAGATCAAAAAAAGTTGAAATCAAGGATATTTGAAAGTTTGAATGGAGTGAAAGAGAGTTTGGAATGATTTAGAGATGATTTAATTTGGGAAAGTGTCGGCTCTACCCTAGAAATATTGACTGGGGACCACTTAGAGTCGGCTCCCGCAAAGCATGGAGTCGGCTCTAAACCGATACAATAGTCAGTGCTCGAAATAGAGTCGGCTTGTACAGTAACTAGAGTCAGCTTTAATGAGCAGACATAGAGTTGTAAACTCTCGAGTGGACTCCAACTCCAGTAGAGTCGGCTCCACACAGTTTCAGTAAAAAACTAAGAGTTTCAAAGATCTGAAACTTATCAAGCCAAGCATAAAACTCTAGATATTTTTCTAAAATGGGGTATCAAGTAATCAAATCTAGATGATTTTTCTTAGAAACATAAGAAATTTTTTAAGAAAATAGATTGAAATCTAGATAATCATTGTTAAGGGTTTCAAATCTATTCCAATGGATCACAAATACCTAATTCTTCTCTATGATAACAAAATCTCTCTTCACTTAAGGGTTTTATAATATATTAGCTAATTATTCTTCAATATACATAATCAAGACAAATATCATTGTTAGCAGCATGTTCTCTAATGAAATGATGTCTAACTTCTATATGTTTAGTTCTAGAATATTGAATTAGATTTTTAGTAAGGTCTTTTGCACTAGTATTATCATATCTAATTAGAATTTTATCAAGTGTGATGCCATAATCTTTAAGTTATTACTTAATCCAAAGGATTTAAGCACATCAACTTTCACCTGCAACATATTCAGCTTCAGCAGTTGATAATGTAACTAAATTTTACTTTTTGCTAAATCAAGAGATTAAATTACTGCCTAAGAATTGGATACACTACTTGTGCTTTTCCTATCTAGTTTACAACTAGTAAAATCAGAATCAGAATATGCAATTAAATTAAATGGTGAGTCTCTAGAATATTATAATCCTATATTTTTTATTTACTTAAATATCTAAATTTTTTTTACAGCAATTAACTGAGATTCTCTATGATCAGATTTATATCTAGCATATAAGCATACAACAAACATAATATTAGGTCTACTAGTTGTTAAATAAAGTAGAGAACCAATCATACCTCTATAAAACTTTTGATCTACTTTTTACCATCTTCATCCTTATCGAGTTTGTATGAAGGATTTATTGATGTACCAGAGGTTTGATAATTTTCATTCCAAACTTCTTAAGAATTTTCTTTGTGTATTTTATTTGGTTAATAAAAATTCCCTCTCTTTCTTTTTTTGATTTGAAGTCCAAGGAAGAAATTCAATTCTTCCATCATGCTCATTTCAAATTTTTCCTGCATTAGCTTAACAAAATCTTGATAAAAAAGATTGTTAGTAGCACTAAATACTATGTCATCAACATTTGTACAACTAATAAATTCTTTTTTTTTCTTTTCAAAAAAAGGGTTTTATCAACATTACCTCTAAAAAATTTATTTTCAATCAAAAATTTACTAATTTTATCGTACCAAGCTCTAGGTGCCTATTTTAAACCATAAAGTGCTTTGTGTAGTTTAAAATATGATTTAAAAATTCATGATCCTCAAAACCAATGGTTTTCAACATAAACTTTCTTATTTATAAAACCATTCAAAAATATACTTTTTACATCCATCTAAATAAGTTAATGTTCATGAAACATGCAAATGTAAGTAACAACCTTATGGCTTTTAATCTAGCAACAGGCGCAAAGGTTTCATCAAAATCGATACCTTCTTCCTGATTATATCCCTTTGCAACTAGTCTAGTCTTATTTTTAATAACAATGTCATCTTCATCTAACTTATTTCTAAATACACATTTGGACCCTATAACTGGATAATCTTCGGGTCTATTAACTAAGATCCATACCTTACTTCTATAAAACTGATTCAATTTTCTTGTATAGCTAACATTCAATAACTTTTCTTTTCAGCTTTCTCAATTGTTTTGGGCTCTATATGAGATACAAATGTAAGATGATTATTGATATTTTTTATGGATGATCTAGTTCTTACATCTGGAGATGGATCACCTATGATTAGGTACTTTGGATGACCATAAACATATCTCTGGTCTCTAGGTAGATCTGTATCATTACGAATAGTATCAACATCACCATCCTTAGGTGAGTCATCATCCTTAGCTTCAGGTTCATGATCTGAAGATACATCAATATTTAATTTTTTAAAATCTCTTTCAAAGATATTAGTATCTTCCTCATCATCTTCTTTTCAGAACTTGATGCTAAAGACTCATCAAACACTATATGAATTGGCTCTTCTACAATCAAATACTTCTTATTGAACACTCTATATGCCTTGCTAGATATAGAATATTTAAGATATTTCTTCATCTGACTTGGCATCAAACTTTTCTAGGTTGTCCTTTCCATTGTTATGAATAAAACATCTATAACCAAATACATGAAATAGCTAATATTGGGTTTCCTATCATACCATAGTTCATAGGGTATTTTTTTAAGAATTGATCTAATCATGGCTCTATTTAGGATGTAACATGCTGTGTTTATAGCTTTTGCCCATAAATATTTAGGGAGTTGGCTTTCATATAGCATGGTACGGGCCATGTCCTTTAGAGTTCTTTTTTTTTTTTCTATCATCCCATTTTGTTGAGGTGTCCTAGGTGTTAAAAATTATGATAGATGATGTTTTCAATGCAAAAATTTTTAAATAATTAATTTTAAATTCAATTCAATGAACTTCTAAGAGATAGTATGATAGTGTTTTTCTCATTTATGACTTTCTTAAAGACTTTCAGAAATACCGAGAAAGTCTCATCTTTATGAGCTAAAAATAGTACCCAAGTGAATTTAGAGTAATCATCTACTATCACAAAATTATATTTCTTTCCTCTTAGACTAGTGATTCTAGTAGGTCCAAAAAGTCCATGTATAGTAGCTCGAGTGGCCTATAAGTTGAAACAATATTTTTGGATTTGAAAAAATTTCTAGTTTGTTTTCCAAATTGACATGCATCACAAACTCTATTATTTTCAAAATCTAACTTTGGAAGACCTTTAACAAATCCATTCTAAAAATTTTGAAATCAAGTGTGTGCTTGCATGACTTAATCTACGATGCCATAGCCATCCAATCTCATTCACCTTAGCATTATCAGCAATAAAGCAATAGTTACTTGTAAATAAATTATTCAAGTCAATTAAGTATACATTATCATTTCTATTGTCAATGAGATTAGATACCGTGCAAATAGATGCTTCAAATGATATTTTGAAATCTTTATCGCATAGTTGGCTAATGCTAATCAAATTGTGTTTCAAGCCATCGACATATAAAACATTCTTAATAAAAGTGGATGGAGTGATCTAAATTTTATCAATACCCATGATGTAACCTTGACCATTATCTCCAAAGGTCATCACTCCATCTCTTTTGGCTTCAACGATGATAAATTGTTCTTTGTCATCCATCATATATCTTGAGCAGTCGCTGTCAAGATATTATTTTTTAATTCTTTGGCTGCAAGACACCTTGCATAGTAATTATATCTTATATTTAGGTACCCAAGCTTTCTTAGATCCTTCATGGTTAGTAGCAACAATTATAGTTTCTTATGTGGTTTGTAACCCAAATCAGCTTTGTCAAAATAGCTCTTTGATTATTTAAATGCAAATTAACTCTTTCAAAGCTATAAGTAAATTTATCAATAATATTTTTGTACTTTTTAATTTTATTTTAAAATTTTTGATTTTCAGTAAAAAAAATTTTTTTTTCTTTTTCTAAATCTTGCTTTTTAGATTTTAGCTTTTCAAATTCAATGCTGAATTCATCTTTCTTTTTGAGAAGATTTAAATTTTTAGTTTTTAAGACCTTGTTCTTTGTTCTCAAAACTTTACAATCATTCAGCAATTCATTAAAAACATCATAAAGTTTATCAAATATAAAATCATAAGTAGGACTTTCAAAACATACCTCTTTTTCGTTGACCATAAGACATATGTTAGTAACTTCTTGTTGTTCATCTTCGAATGAAGATTCCTCACTATTATTTAAGTTGCAACATATGCTTTCTTTTTCTTTCTATATTCCTTTTTGAGCTGAGAACATTCAGATTTGTAATGTCTGTGCTTTTTACGTTCATAGCATATTATAGGATCTTTCTCTTTCACTTTATCTCTCCTTATATTCTTTCATTTTGACACCAAATTTTCTTTATGAAATGGCCTTCTTCTTTACATAAATTTTTTAAACTTCTTTGCAACTAGAGCGGTGTCATCATCATCTTCATCTCTTAACTGCTGTTCTTCTCCTTTTCAGCAACTTTTAGTGCGATAGTCCTTTTCTTTTTCACATTTTCTTCAAGATGTTGCTTTATTGTAAGTTCATGGGTCATAAGTGATCCAAGGAACTCCTCCAAAGGTAAACTATTGAGATCTTTGGCTTCTTGGATTGCTGTTACTTTGGCTTTTCATGCTCTTGAAAGGGACCTAAGAATTTTTCTAACAAGTTCAGAGTTAGTATAAGTCTTTCCAAGACTTTTTAATTTATTCACTATATCAGTAAATCTAGTGTACATGCATATGATGGACTCATTCTGATCTATGTTAAAGAGTTCATATTTATGCATAAGAATGTTAATCTTGGACTCTTTAACCTGATTGGTACCCTCATGGGTAACTTTCAACCGATCCCATATCTTCTTGGCTGAGATGCAAGTGATATTCTATTGAATTCATTTGCATCCAAGGAGCAGTATAAGACATTCATGGCCTTGGCATTGAGCTGGACCATTTTTTTATCATTCTCATTCCAATCCCTTTCGGGCTTAGGAATAATGGATCCAACTACTAAGTGTGTAGGAGTGCTAGAATCATTGATAATGACACTCCATAAATCATAGTCCAAAGCTTGAATGGATATCCTTATTCTAGCTTTCCAATATGAGTAGTTAGTGCCATTAAACAATAATGGACGATTTATGGATTCTTCCTCAAAAAAAGAAGAATCACTTGAGCTATTATTTGGATCTTTAGCTCTTGATTGTTAGATCAAGGAAGGATGAGCACTAGCTCTGATACCAATTGTTGGCCCAGATGGCAACCCAAGAGGGGGGTGAATTGGGTTCTTAAAAATTTAACACTTAAAATATTTTCAAAGTATTGCACAAAGAAATGCAAGTGTTGCTAAGAATGCAAATCAATGTATAAAGATAGAGAGAGAGAAGAGAGACAAGCATGGCAAACACAAAAATTTATAGTGGTTCGGTGTTAGCTACACCTACATCCACTCCCAAGAACTCTGGGTCCACACTATAATCACATTACAGCAGAGTTATTTTACAAGCTCACAACTCAAACTTGTTATTTTACAACGGGATCACAATGAACCCAGCCGGTTTTACAGTTCACCAGCACAAAATCTACCACAAGCTTTCTAGCTTGAACAAGGCTAAACTGCCTCCCTAGATTCAATTTCATGATTGAATCAATCAACAAGAATAATAAAAAATGTTACAAGAAATAAAGCTCCTCAATGAGCAAATAAGATAATATAATCAAGATAGAAATAGAGAGATTGATTTAGAAGATTTTTGAAGTTGGGCTTTTCTTTTTTCTTTTTTCCTTTTTTCTTCATTTTCTCTTTTCCTCTGAGATGATCTTTTCAAGTAGGATTGAAGCTTTGAAAACTCGTTGATATTGAGACTTTTGAAGAACTAGGGCTCTCTTATTCTCCTTTTTGATTTGATGAAAATCTTTCAAAATTAACTTTTGAATGCTTTGGATTTCTCTAAACTCAATTTCGAACAAGAAGATTTCAAATTTTAGCTCTATCCTTTTTGATTTCTCTCTCTGGTTCTATATTTCAAATGGTCGGATGGCTCTTTTTTATAACTCCTCTAAATTTTTTATTGATGAAAACTAGCCGTTAAAAGTACTTGAGAATGTGTTTAGCACGAAAAGGAAAGCGCTGTTGAAGTTTGTTGGAGAAAATTAAAGCTTTGAAATCATCTCTGACACTTTGAAACCTCTCTGATAGGTTAGAGTCGGCTCTAACAAGACCTGGAGTCGGCTCTAACTCGGAATGTGCGAAACAAGGACATCCGCTCATTGCGAAGTCGGCTCTATCTTTTCAAGGAGTCAACACTTCTTGTGCAGAAGTCAGCTCTAGCAAATGCGAAAGTCAGCTCTAATGACCTTCAAAAAATACTCTCTGTATAACCATTAGAGTCGGCTCTAATTTTCTGCAAGAGTCGGCTCTAATTTGATGTAGAAATGAGACTCTATCTTTCAATTAGAGTCGACTCTAATCTCTGCAGGAGTCGGCTCTAATCCATGTCGAAAGTATCAAACTGTTCTGATACGCTCCGAAGTCGGCTCTAATTACTGAAACTTGACATTTGACATCATACAAGAAATCAAACTTAATTTTTCTTAAATTTTAATTAAATAAATATTTAAAATTTTGAAATAATAAAAATTATTAGAACATAAGAAATATACTCATATGGTTTTTGTTATTCATCAAAATTAATAATTGAGTCAACACGCATGTATTAACTAAAATTTATATTTTATGACACAAATTCTAGATTAAATTTTGCTGTAAAAAATAATAATTGGTCATATATTATTACACAAATGTTTAACCATTTCTATATTTTTCTGCTGAAGTTTTTTTGGGATTTTTAAATTTTTCAAATCATTTGGTTCTAATTTATGATTTAATAGCTTGTATATTGTACACAGTTTTCTTACCTAGCCTAGCTGGTAGTAGACAATATAAAAGTCTTTGATATAATCTCTATTTATGCAAGATTTGTTATATATGTGTGTGCGATATTCATCAATTGATCAAATAAAAGAAAAGAAAGAAAAAATGTGATAAAAAATGACTTTCTTGTAGAAAGAATTATGGTCATAAATTGCAACATCCATGTCAATCGTGACTGACTAGCACATGCCGCTTCAATGGCTTACCAGCATATAACAGAGCTATGTGCTAATGCTTGGCATACTATAGTCAGCATGTGTGCTTGCAATTGCCAAGCACTATTGGCATGGCGCGAGGCATACCATATAAGTGAAATGCAATGCATATAATAACTAAGAGGAAACATACTTGGTAGATGCATGTTATCTAATCAAACACAGAATATTGCTTAATCTAGAAAGTTATACTAATTCCTTCTCTATGTTATAGATTATGGGGAGGAGTAAGGTGCATGATTTTGAGACTTCTAAAATCTATTGCTATGAGATTTGATAAAAGTTTTTTGCTGACATATAATTTGCTAAATAATCTCATAAGTGTTGGTATGTCCAACTTGTTTATGTAAACATTGTTTATCTTATATTTGGTTAAGTTATTTTGCACTATTGAATCTATTAGCAACTTTATTTTTTTATTAATTGAAGTCTTGGATTTCTAAAATGAGTCTTTGAATTATTAGCACTATAGAACAACAAAGTTCAACATGTGTTTCATGTTATGATTAATATATACACTTCTATTTCATTTGTATTCAATTCTAATATATCTTTGTTTGATTCTATTATTTGAGGTTTATTTCAAAAATAACGATATCTCTTTCAAATTTGTCAAGTTTGAAAAGAATTTGGTAAATTAATTAACCAATGGACTATTAGGAGTAGAGTCATAAAATCATCGAGGGAGATAGGGCTTAGACCCATTATTTGGTCACTGCAGTAGACACCCAACCTCTATGATTGGAGATCCCATGAAAGAGGTTCAGTATGGTAGAAACGAAGCTGATTGAGTGATCGTGTTAGAGCATAATTTTTGAAAAAATTCCTCCTTCCATCCCTATAATGATTGCTCTTATAAAGCGATAAAATAAAACTGTATAAGGTTGAGTTATACTTTTAATGGATCCAAAGTAGGTCATTTGTAGGGTATTAGTCATAAATACTTTGGAGGATTTACCTATGTAAGAATTGTCATATTAGGCCATGACTAAGGATTTGTGCTAACCTTAAGAAATTCTAATGAAAAATCAAGATACTAAACGCAAGGCCTTTAATATGCATTTATTATTTAAACCTAATTGATCCATACTATGTATGTGAATTAAGAATCTAGTTCAAGGTCTAATCCACTAATGATTCCTTCAGATATATATAATCAACACTAAGTGGGGTTCAAGTTTATAGGACACTTCACTATTGCATAGTATAAGATACATTAAAATTTATATTATATTGATTTTGTTTTTTTTTTTTAAAACTTTTGTAGGGATTGTTAACCTTTTTTGCATTTAAAAAAAAGAAAAAAAATTAAATAAAAAAGAATGGCAATGCTCATGAGCAGATGTTCGCAGACATTCGCGTGAACTCATGCAAGCGTTATGCTTGGGAGAGCAGTACTTGTGAGCAGAATGCTCATGATGCCATGTAGGAGTGGCGCTCACAAATGAAACACTCACCCACGAGCACTTGCATAAGGCATAAGAACTCCTTTTATGTAAACCCCATGTAGTGCAAGCATTCTGCGAATGCTCGCGTAACACTGGCATGAATGCACAGTAACGACTGTGAATGGATAGAAATGGTCCAAATAATTTGATTTTCGAACCATTTCTGATGTGATTTGAGAGTAACATCTATGTGGCCTTTAAGGTCATTATGGGCTAAGCTGTTGAGGTTACTAAATAGGCTCAAAGATCCAAAGTTATTGGCATTCCCATTCAAGCCTAAATCATCTTCTTTCTTTCTGAAATTGTAATGTGAGAAAAAACACCCCTATTTCAGAAGCCTTGCTGAGAAAAAGATTTCTTTTGTCTCTATTTTATTATATATATATATATATATACTATTGCTGATTTTTTGAACATTTAAAAGAGTTATTGGGTTGCACCTTACATGATCGTGCATGATAGGATCATTGTACCTTGAGGGCAGATCTCATATAATCTGCATGAAGAGGCAAAAAATTAATCCTTAGGGTAGTGTTTAACACTCCTCAGTCCAAGCATGATTTTCAACTATTTTTAATTAAAATTTTTGCATTTAAAGTTTTGTACTAGAAATTTGTAGCAATTTCTAGATAATATTTATCAAGATCGATTTTCCAACAAAGATTAGCAAACAATTGACCTAGGGGCATAGATCTAAGATGTAAAGAGAAATACTATGAGATAAATGTTTTAAAAGGAGGCAAATTAAGGGAATTAGGGAGGCAACAGTCATGGATGCTCAAAATCAAAGTTGGAGAGGTTTGAAGCTAGAGCTAGGAGAGAGAGAAAGGAATAAATGAAATGAATAAAATTTCATTCGAACAACATTATTTAAGCAGTGGAATGGCAGTTTAGGTAGTCGACCAATGGAGTAGTCGATCAACAGCAATCAATTGAAAGGTTAGACAATTGATCAGCTTGAATTGGGATTGAACCACATAAATGAGGCTTAGAATAACAATGTTCAATGAAATAAGGGAATACCCTCTATTTAAATTTAATAAAAATGTCAAGATAATTAAATTCCTTAAAAATAAAAAAATTAAGTTTTTCTCTCAAGAATAAATCAGAAAATTGCAAGAAATAGTGCTTTGGCTAATTTAAAGTATTTTTAGTCAAGATAAGAATCTTAGAAAATTAATGTAGCATAGGAATGATAAGAAAATAAAATTTCATAACTTTTTTTGTTGAATTATAATATATGAGGCCTCGATTAATATTTGATCAAACTTTCAGGATTTTAAAATTTAAACAAAATTACAATAACCGTAAACTTAGATGAATTTACATTGACTTGATCTATAGCTTACTTTTACAATATAATGAAACTTACTTTAATATTTTAAGGTTAAAACTATCTTTATAGAATTCAAACTATAACATGTTATGAGTTGAAAAGTCAGCATGTTATAACATGTAGATATTTTGTAAAAGAATAGTAGAATAATCAAAATAAGAAAGAAAGATGAAAGGTTACATGATGAGTTACAAAAAAAGATGAAAATTCCACATGGGAAGATGAAGGATTCCTTGGAAGATGTAGAGTGGAATGCGAAGATAAAGAAATATAAGAAAAGATGTGAAGGTAGAAAAAATATCTTGAAATTTCAGTTGACCATCAAGAGCTCTAGAAAATTCTTCATTATTGCAATCAAAAAGTGTAAGGAATTAGCTAGAACACTATGTATTCCCATGGAGTTCACCTTATGTAATCAATCAAGAAGTGAGCTTCTAATTAAGTGTAATAATGTCTCTAAATAAGCCTCTTGTATCCTCTACTTTTTAAAATATAAAAGTGTTCTTTGCTTCTCCTAATGTTACCCTTGCACTGCTCTCCTAATCGGGCCATTTCACTAAAACCCTTGGCATGTTGTCTGGCATGTCTAGCTGCACCTGAGAGTGATCTTACTCTCGCTCTTGAGTACATGGTTTGTCAAATTAAATCAATAGCAATAACTATTATATATATATCAGCTAGCAAGGCCGAGTTTATTTTTATTTTTATCATCTTTGCTTATATTTTCCATCATTTTATGTTGAAAAAAATAGTATAAAATTTAATTAAGGTGAACTTATAATACGTGGGATTTATAGATCATTGAGTTGATGGCAATACAAAAATAAAAGATGACAGCTCAGCGTGACTGGAGTTGAATCGTCACAGATTCTTTTTTGTATTTGAGTTGCGAGCGTGTGCAATTTGAAACTTATCAGAGTTATACCATGTTTTTTTATCTATAATTAGATTGGTCATATATATATATATATATATATATATATATATACTACAGTAAATTTAAGTTTTAATGACGCTTTTAAGTTATTTTTTGATGCTTTTTTAGTGTCGGGATACGGTTTTTCGATACTTTTTAAAGCGTCGGCACAAAGGGGGTGGCGACGAAATTTGCCGACACTTTGTGAAAGTGTCGGTAAAAAGTAAAAATGCCGATGCTTTCAATAGCGTCGGCTTTTAAATATGCAGACGCTTTTTATAGGGTCGACAACATAATTAGGCGACGCTTTTTAAAGCGTCGGGTTTTATATAACTTACTGACGCTATAAAAAGCGTCGGCATATTCAATGGTCATTTAAAAAAAAACACTAAAATTATAAACATTTAAATTAAACCTATATATTAAACTAAAATTAATGCAATTAATAATCACATTGCTTACATTAATTCCAAATAACATTGCATACATTCTTAAAATCATATTGCATACATTCTTAAAATCCAAATTAAAATTTTAAATATAAATTTCATAGATGTAAGCCACTAAATGTGCTCTCTCATAGAATCCATCGCTGCTCTATCGGCGGCACTCCTCCATCGCATCTCCTCCATCTCTGCTCTATTGTCGGCACTCCTTCGTCGCATCTCCTCCATCTTATGCTCAAGTCTGCGAACATCTGCAGAATCTACAGCAATACGTTCATTTCTATTCATCTCAGATAACTGAGTGGGGATGACTCCAACTCCATAACCCCTCACTCGACCATAGCGCTCCGGCCCCATCAGCTCCGTAAACACCTCGACCTCAATACGACTACTCTGTGTAGAGTCATCAACACGCTCAGCAATAAGAGCTGTAGCTCTTTCCTGTATTAATTTAAAAAAATTAGTTAGATCTTATTGAATAACAAAATCAAATTAAAATCGTTGCATGAAATAAATTGTAATAAATAATTACATATAAATCCCTTGACTCATCTCTGACAAAAGTGCCATCATGGTGAATATGAGTCATTCGATAAAACTCCACCTCATCAGGTTTCCGTCCATGCTCATCCATCTACAAGAAATATTACATTTTTGTAAAACTAAATTGGATATTGATAAAACTATTTGCATGCAAAAAGTTTTCAACATAATCCATGTGCAGAAATGAAGTAAGTTAAATGTATAATCACTTAAATAAAGAAGGACTTATGTTCAAAGGCTCAGAATTTCGGCTATGTATATTAGTTTTTGCTACTAACTTAACCTTGTTCAACTTTAAGCTTATATTAAATAATCATTTAACTTATATTGTGTTAGGAGCATTATATAGCTAGAAGCATTGATGTCGTAAATAATAAAATAGTATAAAAATATAAAATATTAAATAAAGATTTAAAGACAATGAACGATGAGATTGAGCCTGATTTCAAAAACATAAATAAATTAATAAATAGGATGGTTCAAGCCCTTTTTTTATTGCTATCAGAGCTCACACGTGTCAGGGTGGTGGTCCTGTTGAGCCCAACAATTATTAATATCATCTGCCAAGAGGACAAAACAATGGTCAAGTCTGCATGCTCTTCATTCAACCAGACTACGTCAAGAGTATGCAACAAACTTTAGAGTTGGAAAACATTTCATGGTTATATGCTCCTAAACTTATCCAATGATGTCACCAGAAAACTTTAAACTACAACCATGGCATCTTTTTCAGAAAATGGCGTTAAAATGAAGCTGTAAGCAAGCTTTTCATTCCCCCAACACGCATGCAATATATGACAAGTCTTCAATTGGGCAGAGGTGACTTTTTCCTGAAACAATGGATCTGAAGGTACTATTGATAGCAGTTCCCTCACTATGAGTGGAAGTTCTCCTTCCAAATCTATAGATTGCAGTTCATTATTTATTGCATTTTATTTTTCAGTTTTTGAGGAATAAAATAGTAGATATTTTTGTTAAGGGATTCAAGGGTTGTCCTCCTCTAGCCATGACCAGAACAATGCCTTGGTGCCGATGACAGACACTTATCATCAGCTTAATTGACAACTTTAATGAAGAGAACAATTTGGGCTGGCAAAGATGAACACATTTCTTTGACCATATAGAATTTGTCCTCAACGTATGTCATGTCAGCAGAGTCCACCCCTGATCTCCCACTCCACTGAAGGCTGGAATGACACTGCTTCTGAAGCTCTGAACCTGAACTTCAATTCATGTTGGGGCAAGACAAGCTCAAGTTGTGTCCCCTTGACCTTTTTTTTTTTTTTTTCCAATCATGAATTTAAGTCAGAAACTGGCTGAAATTAATTCAGGCATCCTAGATTGAGATTTCAAGTGGAGCCTGAGACTATTTTCTAGGTTGGCACCTCAGGTTGGCTGAGCCCAGACCATGGGCATATTTTGTAAATTTAAGGCCACTTGACTGCACCTAATCACATTTCAGAACAATGACGGGAAAACATGATCCTGATACTTGATGCAGTAACTCATCACATCAAACTAGTATCTAGTGTTCCTCCACTACTTTAAAATTTAAATATAGCAACCCTTTTTTGCCGACGCTTGAGAAAAGCGTGAGAAATTTAAAAAGCGTCGGAACGATTTGCCATAATTAAATTAGTCACGTAATTACTTTTGTCACGGCCCCCCCCCCCCCCCCCCCCCGCCGCCTTAGCCTTAGCCTCAGATTGCCCTAGCCCTAATCACGGAACCGCCGCAGCCCCCTCCTCTCCTCCTCCCCAAATCAAGCCCTAGCTGCCGAGTCTTCCTCTCCTTCCTAGATCCCTTATCGCACTCACTCTGCTCGCTTCTGCAGACGTATCCCTTCGCTCCTCAGCCTCTTCAGCTCGTCTGCCGGAATCGTCAGCTCCGCGCCCATTGGCACCGCTTTCTTCGAAGCCTTATTCTCATTCTGCTGCTCTTTCTCTCTGCTCCACAAATCATGGAACCTCGTGATGGTGGCCCCGGATCCGGGCTCGGGGACGGGATGCTCGGGGGTGCTCCAGCTCGAATCGATGGTGTGGCCGACGCGGCGCTTGGGGAGCTCGTGAGGGGTGGGGACGAAGATCTCGCCGGCGGAGCCAGGGCCGATCGGGGGGCGGTCGGCGGACTTGGTGGGGTCCTCGGCGAGGTAGCCGAGGCTCCGCCGGGGTTTTGGGCGAGAGAAATGGGCAAGGGTGCGAGAGGGATAGATACATTTATTAAGAAGAAGAAGAAGCAAGAGAAGAACCGAGTGAAGTGAGGAGAGCTTTCTACTGAGCGTCCATGGTGGAGGGAAGGATAAGGTTAGGTCCCATCTTTTTACTGCTCTCTTCTTCTTCGTCTGTAACTCTTTGGGCATCGGAGCTAGCAGAGATGATTGTCCACCTTCGAGATGCCGGCGCGATGGCCCTGAAATCAGATTCCCGTTTCGGAGAACAGACTACCCGAAGCATTGTGGCTATCCAGGATTCGAGCTGGCTTGCCACGGTGATGACACTGTGATCAAGCTTCCGTCGTCGTCTGGAAATTTCTCTGTAAGAGACATCGTTTATGATAAACAAATTCTTCTCATTGAATCAAAGTCCTGCCCTGCATCCATTGTCTTGAATCTTAATGTTTCCAGCTCGCCTTTCCGCTTCTTGTACAATTACATACCTGAAAACTACACCTTCCTCAACTGCTCAACAGCCAATAATTCGACTATAGAAATACTTGGCGATTATCGTCGCATTGAATATTATTACCATGAGATCCCCTGCCTAAGTGAATCTCATAATCACATCTTCGCCTTGCCATCATCTTTCAGTTTGGCTAACCTACCAGAACCTTGCACATCAATAAACACCGTTCAAATGATATGGCCATATGTTTACTATCTGGACAACTATTCATCCGCATACGATGAATATGTTCCTACTACTCTTAAATGGGATAGTCCTGATTGTTCTCGCTGCGAAACTGGGGGATATCTAAAGACCCATTTGGCCCCTGGATCACTGGCATTGGTTCTCCTGGCTGCTAGGTGCTAATCACCTCATTTTGGCAAGTAATTTCTATTTTTCTCTCAGGAGTCAAGGATGTTATTAACATATATGTCTTCCTTCTGTTTCCATGCTATTACTTTTACTTTTGTTTAAGTATTCCTATGTTATGGCTGCTCGATAGGAGAGTGTGCTTTTTTATGTCCCACTGAGAGAAGCTTTGGTGATGGTTTCAGCGGTTCCTGACAATCCAATCTAATGGAATTTGACGAAAGCTATGGCATCCAAATGCAAGAGGTGAAAGGCCCCGAGCCTTTGTTGGAGGAAATGAGATCCAGTAAAATGTCGAGGCATACACATTCTAAGAGGTAGCTGATCTATAAAAGTCTGTGTCTACTTATTTTTCTTTCTTTTCGTTGCCTCTGGCTCTTAAAGGAATCCAAAGATTTATGGGATGGTGGAAGTTGGGTTAT
Organism: Calamus simplicifolius; assembly: GCA_900491605.1. Taxonomy (NCBI): domain Eukaryota; kingdom Viridiplantae; phylum Streptophyta; class Magnoliopsida; order Arecales; family Arecaceae; genus Calamus; species Calamus simplicifolius. Next base: position 809,778 of record UESW01003856.1, read on the forward strand.
TTCGGCTGGAAAATAGTGGAAGTGGTCGCTAGACTTTCAGATTCTGCATTCACTTCTTTGTTCACCCTGGCTAGTAATTGTTGTTTTGTAATGACAGTGATTCTGAAAGGAGTGTTGGGAAAGATAAATTGGATTCTTCACCCAAAGCCATCCATCAGATCAAACTGGTAAAAATCTTGTGACCTTTTCCTCCAGTTTATCATTTCTATATCTAAAATGCTAGGTTTTGTTGGCTTATATATGCTGAGGATTCTAATACCCAATTTTAGTGATGCTGATTGTAATGGTGTGAAGCTTTTATGATCTTAGAATTTTAGGTGAAAATTTTGCTTATTTTTCCTATGTTTGTGGGTTTTGGTTTCTGAGGAACTTTTATGTCGTATGTTGACCAGAAAAGATGGTAAGGTTTTATTTGATCAGATTAGGAGTGAATTTATCTCTCTGTAATCGGTTTAGTTTTGTTCAGTAGGAGAGATAATATGTTTTTATTTGTTTCATTTGGATTTTAGGGGAAGGGGACTGCCAAGGGAGATTTCAACATAAAGAAGAAACCACTGCCTGATGCTGAGATTGAGAACTCTTTGAAACAGGAGGTATGAAATGGAACTTGTTCCTCTCTGAAGTAAGAATACTGGGAATTTATTTTGCTTAGGACTGTGACTGATGAAGCATAAAAAATACAATGAGCTTGTAGTTATGGTGTGGAATATACTACTATTAGACATTGAATATTGTTTTTCAATCTATTTCCTTCATGATTTGGAACTTTAAGATTCTTAATAGGCAAATTTTAGCAGCATCAGTACTGCACAAGATCAAGGTCAGCATCCTCCTATCTGAAATTGATATCCTTATGAACTAATCATTTAAAGTCGGCAAATGATGTACCTTTGATCTATGGAACTGATGAACAAAAAATATATTCATGGGGCTCTGTAACAAAAATACAATTTGGAGAGGGGTAAGACATGACATTACAAACTAGTAAACTGTAAATATTTTGGAGCAGAGGAAATTCTCTGGTTCGAATACTTGTGCTGTTGTTTGGTTAGTTGTTAGTGAATTGATTATAGTGTTTGTGGAAGTTAAAAGAGATACAACAGGCAAAGTCAGCTAAACTTGAACATATTAGGGTGTTGGGTCTTGTTGTGGTTCTCATTGCATGGTATCAGGTTATGATAATCGCATGACCAGCTGCAATTAAATAAGCTATGAATGGGAAAGGATTCAGGAATAAGCCAGAACTCTGGGGGTAGAGGATTGCAGCCTGACCACTCATACATTCAAGTACCTAACACCATAGCACATGGTTAAGCTTCAATTTAGAAATACCCAAAAATCTAACAAGGAGACTGGGGAACACATTTAGATCAGGGGATGACAATGGACATGGCATTTGAGACGCAGTGGGGGAACAAAGATGCAACAAATGCAGATGACCTGAATTCCTGACAGCTATTTTAAGACTAAAAAATCATGATTCCAACAATGGGACTGAGTTTTGTGAAACATTGCCTAAAACCATTCTAGCAGTGTTGCACCAATACTGTATCTTAGAAGACAATGATGAATGAAGTCATTGACAAACCAAGAGTCTGATCAGCACCATGTTTCCTAAAATCAGCTGATGCTACCTTGAAATTTAAAAAAATTATATTCTATCATCTTGGCCTGGATCTTTGGATTTGTCATAGAAGTTCAAAAATGCAACCAAAAGTTTGAAGAAAACATCTTGTCTAAATAGCATTCCTCCAAAGCTTTCTTAGAAGTTGTATAGATATTTTAAATCCTTTTAACTTTGGAGCATGTTGAATCTCCTCATCATCTAATCTGTTGCATGGCACTACGTGGACTAGTATAATAACAGCAAACAAAAATTTTTATGATCTCAAGTCTATCCTTGCTGGAACTGATGAGGTCCCATGCTTGGCTAAACGAAAGGTATGCTCCGTTTACTTTTATGAAATATAGAGGATGATTCTATTCTGCATAATTTCGTATTTTCACTCATGCAATTATTGGGCTTCTGATCAAGTGTTTGTTTGCTTCATGTTTATACAACATATTTAATGATGGATGGAAGGCGTTTTTCAGAATATCATCCAAAAGCTGTCCCAGTTTTCTGTTAAAAAATTTTCATAGTTAAGGTTGTAAGATAAAGATTTTCATGAATTAGTTCTTGCTTAGGCGCTTCTTAATCTTAAATTTTTGTTCTCGATTCTGAGAAATATTGATGAGGTTTAAATCTTGATGGTGTAAGCATAATCAAATCTTAATCTAGGTGTAAGGAACTCATATTGTTTGATGTTTCTTGTATGTCTTGATTGAAGCAGGCCTTTGCTGCTGGATATCACTGAAATTAGAGACAGCTTGCCTCTAGAGGCCATTGTTTCATGATCATCTTTTTTATTAATTTTCTAGCTTGCATAAGGTGAGAGGCATTATAGTTGTCTTACCATTTCATACACTGCAAATTAAAAGTTTTTCTAAACGAAAACTAAATATATTTATTCGGTTCTTTCTCACAAACATTTAGCATACATGATTAAATAGGATTAGGGCAGCAACAAACCCTTAACTGACTTCCTAATTTTCAGCAAAAGAATCCAGTTTCTATTGATTCAGATTTTATTCAATCCCTAATTTTTAACCAAAGAATTCATATCCTATTTACCCGGATTTTATTGAGAAAGAAAAGAGAAAAATAGATTTCACATCTTTAGCAGTGATTCAGATTCCAACTTATCTTGGCCTTTTTAGCCTCATCTTTAGAATTTCTCCTTGATTAGAAACTAAGATGTACTTGAAAAAATCAAATTCTCATAGCCTGCTAGCTTGGGGGAAAGAAAAAAAAAACAACAAACAAACTCTCAAAGCTTTAGCCTAAAGTAATCTGTTGCTTTATTTGTTTTTGAAGACATTCAAACCAGATTATACTGTTCCACCGAAGAAGGCTTTGGTAGTTGGATTGTTTTTCTTGACTGCTTTCGTGAATAGAAACTTCATTTGTCTGAGTTTTTGGAAGCTGTTTGATGATTGCCAAAGGCTTTCTTCTTTTGGAAATAGGAAGTGGAAATGGCACCCTGATGGGAATTTTGCATAGGAGTGGCGGGCAAGGATTTTGTTTGAATAACTTGGTGAAGGATTTGTTAACAGAAAAAAAAAACATTTTTTGATAAATTATTTGATTCATATGTTTTGTATTCTTACAAGGATGTGAGCTTCGTTGTTATGAGAGATTATCTTATTAATCATTATGCAATTGGTTTGACACAGTATAGTTTGCATTTTGCAATAATCACTACTACTACTTCTTCTTCTTCTTTTTATGTGGAATGTAGCAAGTTAAAAGATCTCTTTCCAACAAGTCCTTAAGAAGAATGTGTAATTTCTATGTGGTTGTTCTTGCTTTCTCCACTCTTTCCTCGCTTTCCTTTCTCAGTGGAATTTTTGGACAAATAAAGCCATGGTTAAACGTTGACATGGTTCATCCTTTTCATTTCCCCTGCAATGCGTATTGTTTGAAGTTGATAATTACTAGTTCATCAGGTACTGCCTGGAATACAGATGGAAACTCGGGCATGGTTGCAAAATTTTCATTTAAAATTGGCTTAATTATGCTATTAATGCATCTTAAATTTTTTGACAGAAGGTAATATTTCTAAGGTTTGAGCAACCGACAAGGTGACAACATTTTAACCCTTGAATTGATTTACCACTGGGAATGGCTTTGGAGTCATTACATCCAAGAACAAACAAATCCTTTAACACTAGCATTTAAACTCTTAAATTTTGAGTCCGTTTACTAGGCAGCATGCATGAAGGGTTGAAATCCAGATTTCCTTGCAACTTTGTTATGAATCAATAAAATTCGTCTCAGTAATGCATTTGATTCTTGATTCACCAAATCTCGAGCTTAGATTCCACTGAAATTATATATGCATCTATAAGCCAATAATGCCAAACTCTGCTAGTAGTTAATTATCTTGGAAATATTAAAGCCTTCTAGCCTAGCTAGCTACAACCAAATGAAGCCTTAATCTTCTTTAAGATATCCAAGGAAATGCTGTCTGTTGGTAGGTACCAATTTCTCAAGCAAATATGTCACAACATCAAATAGGAACACTTCTTTCCAGAGATAGACAGGCATTCAGTACGTATCATGCAAGAAATTTCTTATTAAAAAAGTACTAATTAATTCCATAAGGAATTCAGCGATATTATTTAATTTATTATCCATGCTTTGGAGCTTGGAAGGACCACGGACTCCAAGAAATGGAGCATTTAGGAGAGACGTTATGGCTGTTTGGTGAATGTTTGTCTTTCCCTGAGAAAGTGTCGGATTCTTTAAACTCAGCACACGAGTTGTCTATTTGAATTGTTCTCTAGCTTTATGGGATTCTAAGCATTCTTTAAACTCAGCACACAAGGTAATTTATTTCACTTTCCAATAAATTAGCATTTGAAGTTTGAATTAAATGAAAATGATCTTTCACTTATTGTCTTAATGCCTTCAAAATCCATTTTGAAGAGGGGGGGGGGGGGGGGGTGTGTGTGTGTGGGCTGCGCGGGTGGGTTGGGTTTTGGGGCGGGGGGTGGGGGGCGTGGGGGGTGGGGTGTGCTGGGTGCGTTGGGTGGGGGGGGGGGGGGGTTTTGGCTTGGGCGCGTGGGTTGGGTTTTGGTGGGGCACCGCGGCGTGGGTGGGGAGGGGGGGGGTGTGGGTTTTGGTGGGCGGGGGGGGGGGGGGGGGGGTTTGGTGGGCAGTGGGGCGGGGTTTTGGTGGGGCACGGGGTGGTGGGATGTGGGCTGAGCGGAGGGGGGGTGGGGTGTGAGTGGGAGGAAAAACATTGCCGACGCTTTTTAAAGCGTCGGCAGTTTTACCGACGCTTTGAAAAGCGTCGGCAAACTTCTTCTCCATCCCTTCCCTAACGACGCTTTTAAAAGCGTCAAAAGGCTATATCCCGACGCTAAAAAAGCGTCGGGAAATAACTTTAAAGCGTCGTTAGCCTTTGCATTTACTGTAGTGCTCTTTGATTTGTGATTGCCCGGGAGAGAACATGATCCTCTTTGATTTGTGATTGTGCTGGAGAGAACATGAACTCTGGTGCAATTTGATAGAGCAAGAACGGCTAGACTAGAAAGTAGCACTCATCCTCTTCCTGACCAACCATACATGGTAAATGGACGCTTTGGGTTTCAACAGATTTAGTTTGATCTAGGTTAGAGTCTTGCTTACATTTGTTAAAATTTATTATTGGGTGGAAATTGAAGGTTGAAACCCCCTCCTTCTGTCCTTAAAAAAAACAAAAAGAAAGAAAGAATAAGAGGAGCAAGAAGAAGATAAACACCACATGATTAATGTTCAATTTGTGTCAGTGTTGAAGTTTCAATTTTTTTTATATGGGCAAGTTTTGGGGCTATGATTGGATCTTTGTAATTTAATTTTATCAAAGACAATAACTTTATATTCCATCATTGTTTTAGATAGCTTTTATACGTGAGTATTTCTGCCATTTAATTTATGTCATTGGACAGAGGAGATAAAATTATCATGTTTTAGTTTCATACTTTTCACATCAGTTTAAAAAATTTCACTAATCTGAAAATGCAATAGTATGATTATAAATATCATTGCCACAAATCAATGTGCCACTAATTCATGTGCAACCAGGAAATCAGTATCTTCACAAAAATGCATCTGTCACAGTAAAACTACATTGCAATCCATCATGCATTCTTTCATATTTCACTAGAGATCTTATTGTTCATCCTGAACCATAAGACTAGTTAGCAATTATATTATACAGATTAGTGTAGAGTCAAACAAATAAGAAAAGAAGAGGACAAATCAAGCATAATTAAATGACTCATACAATCAGATTTGACATAGAACAAGTGCAAGTACTAAGCTAATAAAAAAGAATCATGTGTTAACTATCATGAATCCTGAAGTTTATAGTTACTAAAACAAAGAAGTATATTAACGTGTGCTCGAGGTCAGTTAGGAAAGAGCCATTTAATAAGTAAATGATTTGATATCAAAAATATAATTTTTAGTTTAAGGAACATACGAACTCTTGTCTGACTCGCGCATAACTCCTGGATCCCGATGTATGGGGAACAGACAGAGATGCTCGTGCAGCTTTACCAATATTAGAATATATCTGCAAAATAAATAAATATACTTATTATATTTTAAAAAAATAATTATTTTAAAGTATCTTAAATGATAAATAACAACATACCTGTCCCCTCTCGGAGAACCAATAATGAACCAACTCCATCCACTGATGAGGGGGTACTTCAGGAGGACAAGTATCAACTACTTGCTCCTCGGTCATACCCGGCAACTTGTACTTCATCTTCAAATATGCCTTATATTCTTTTCATTTTCGGTTGAGAGACTTCAATACAAAATCATGAGTGGATGGAGGTAGTACAAACTTGGACTTCAAAACAATTAATTGTTAAGTCTAATATTGACTTAATTAAAATAAAATAAGCTGTTTGTAAATTAAAAAAATATAAAACAAAGCATAATAATAAGTATACAAAATAAGAAATGTTTAGATTCAAATTTTTACCTGCACAACTCGTAGAATCTCAACTTTATACGTTGGAAGCATGTCATTCCATTTTGCATAACTTAGTGGACAAAGCTGATGCCTCCGTGCAACTGACCCTAAAAAGGAACTCAATAAGCTAGCGGCTTTTTTAATTGGTTGCCCCAGCTGATTGCACTCAACCACTATCTGCTCACCCTCACGCATCTGCCA
>UESW01003856.1:818980-875053 GCA_900491605.1 Calamus simplicifolius
TGACTCCAACTCCATAACCCCTCACTCGACCATAGCGCTCCGGCCTCATCAGCTCCGTAAACACCTCGGCCTCAATACGACTACTCTGTGTAGAGTCATCGACACGCTCAGCAATAAGAGCTATAGCTCTTTCCTGTATTAATTTATAAAAATTAGTTAGATCTTACTGAATAACAAAATCAAATTAAAATCGTTGCATGAAATAAATTGTAATAAATAATAACATATAAGTCCCTTGACTCATCTTTGATAAAAGTGCCATCACGGTGAATATGAGTCATTCGGTAAAGCTCAACCTCACTAGGTTTCCGTCCATGCTCATCCATCTACAAGAAATATTACATTTTTGTAAAACTAAATTTGATATTGATAAAACTATTTGCATGCAAAAAGTTTTCAACATAATCCATGTGCAGAAATGAAGCAGGTTAAATGTATAATCACTTAAATAAACTATACATATAATTCCACAATTCAAATGCCATAAGAACTGCCTGAAAATGCTGATTTTTTTTTTATTCTACAGAAAGAACTGCCTAAAAATAGTAATTAATTATAACAAGGCCACGGATCAAATATAAATGAGAGTCAACCTTAGGAATGGAAAGATCCATTCACAGAGTTTTAATACAGTTATAACCTTAGGAATGGAAAGGTAATGGAACTTGACCTATTTCTCTAGCGATCAGCAGCTCCCAGCTACGAGTGCAAGCTTGCTTGATGCTTGGTTGTTTTCTAACACAGTATCCAATGCAAGCAATGCGTCCCACATTATCCGAAGACAAAGCGCAAATAAAATTTTGGAGCACTGTTAACAATGACCTGGTGTGTCAGTTGTCCCAAGTACAAGCTCGCCATAATTTTAGATCTCCAAAGCGATGGAGACCCACTGCAGAACATGCAGGATGACTCAAGAATTCAATGTGAGGATATCTAGTATAATAATTTAAAGTTAATTCATACCCTCTAGGCAAGGTCTTATGTCTCGGTACTGGCAGTTTGGCACCAATACTTGTATCCACCTTAGCAAGGTTATCAGGCCCCATATTAGTACCATACTGCTACAGTATGATACATAGCCATGCAAAACAATGTACACAACTGGAATCAGTGCAGTGCCTATAATACGTGACAACATGAGAGTGTGCTGACCCCCTGTATTGTGCCAGTCAGTATGGCATAACTCTGCACTCCTTGATACAGGTCAGTGCTCAAAGCCTTGCTTCTAAGAGACTTAAGAAAAAAGTGTGAAAGAAAATATATATTGTTGTGTGTATGGTTGAAACTCTATCAATTCTTCATGGACTCAACAAATCTGTTATTGTGTGATAGTCCAAACATATAAGTCTATGATAAATGGGCAGCTCATCAGATATAGCACAATTACTTAATACGTGATCTAATCATTACTGCATGTATACATTGTCACGCCCAAATCACTAACTAGATCAAACATGTGATATGACCACAAAACTCTTGGGATATATCTAAAAAATTATGCAAGGCCTGAATTTTTATCTTTTTCATAATTTATCAATTGCCAGTACATTAGAATTCAATTAAACATTGTTTAACTTAGAAGGATTATCAATTAACTAGAATGTCAAAAATTGAATCATAGTTTAAATGTTGTCTAGCATGTGTGTTTTCAGTTTAAAATTTAATTATTTTATTACATAAAACAGTGGTATTACACGACTTGATTTGTTGTTAACAAGGATTTTGTTTAGGTGTACTACCCTCAAAATAACCAAGGTTTACATCGCAAACCTAACTATTTAGTACCTTTTTCCTCTCAAAAATAAAATTTTCTAACATTTATATTTTTTTTGAGAAATTAACTCTCTTTTTTTCCTTTGATTCTGGACTCGGTATCATTGGACTTGGTGGTTTTCAATAGCTTAAACAAATATCAGGACTTTAGGGAGTCCTATTTATGATGTCAAGTCCATTATTTCATGCACCAGTTTGATTGGTGAACAACCTATAATCATCACTAAAGTTCATTGTTCTGTTATCCTGCTCATGGCCTCTTGGTATCACACAGTTTTTGTGCTTAAATGGCCCCTTTTATTTGCATTTAACTGTTTAGTTCTTCCGGCATACTATGAACGCATAGCAGCTTTCTGAGCTCGGTTCTATGTGGAGCATGATTCTCAAGAGAAAGATGCAACAAGCAATGGTGTGCAGGCCACATGCGCAGCCATTGCTTTACTGCAGGCAGCTGCCAGCACTCAAGGAAAAGGTGAAGGGGATGATGTTCTACTGTTAAAGATTTACAAAGTGCAAGGATTTAGTTCATGTATAGAGGAACAATGTCTCACATACAATGGTTTCTCATTGTGGCATTCCTATGATGATGTGTCAAGCTGTATATCATTTAAGCCAGTGAAAGGCCTGGAGTTTTAATACAGTTATAACCTTAGGAATGGAAAGGTAATGGAACTTGACCTATTTCTCTAGCGATCAGTAGCTCCCAGCTACGAGTGCAAGCTTGCTTCATGCTTGGTTGTTTTCTAACACAGTATCCAAAGCAAGCAATGCGTCCTACATTAGCCGAAGACAAAGCGCAAAGAAAATTTTGGAGCACTCTTAACAATGACCTGGTGTGTCAGTTGTCCCAAGTACAAGCTCGCCATAATTTTAGATCTCCAAAGCGATGGAGACCCACTGCGGAACATGCGGGATGACTCAAGAATTCAATGTGAGGATATCTAGCATTTTTCAAAAGGATCCGATGCATTATTATAATCTTCTAGCAGTTGATCCTTAAGAAAAACATCAGTTTTAAACCAATTTCACTAATCTGAAAATGCAATAGTATGATTATAAATATCATTGCCACAAATCCATGTGCAATCCATGTGCAACCAATAAATTAGTATCTTCACAAAAATGCATCTGCCACAGTAAAACTACATTGCAATCCATCATGCATTCTTTCATATTTCACTAGAGATCTTATTGTTCATCCTGAACCATAAGACTAGTTAGCAATTGTATTATACAGATTACGTGTAGAGTCAAACAAATAAGAAAATAAGAGGACAAATCAAGCATAATTAAATGACTCATACAATCAGATTTGACATAGAACATGTGCAAGTACTAAGCTAATAAAAAAGAATCATGTGTTAACTATCATGAATCCTGAAGTTTATAGTTACTGAAACAAAGAAGTATATTAACGTGTGCCCGAGGTCAGTTAGGGAAGAGCCATTTAATAAGTAAATGATTTGATATAAAATATAAATTTTTAGTTTAAGGAACATACGAACTCTTGTCTGACTCGTGTATAACTCTTGGATCCCGATGTATGGGGAACAGACAGAGATGCTCATGCAGCTTCACCAATATTAGAATATGTCTGTAAAATTAAATAAATATACTTATTATATTTCAAAAAAATAAATATTTTAAAGTATCTTAAAAGATTAAATAACAAGATACCTGTCCCCTCTCGGAGAACCAGTAATGAACCAACTCCATCCACTGATGAGGGGGTACATCAGGAGGACAAGTACCAACTACTTGCTCCTCGGTCATACCCGGCAACTTGTACTTCATCTTCAAATATGCCTTATATTCTTTCCATTTTCGGTTGAGAGATTTCAATACAAAATCATGAGTGGATGGAGGTAGTACAAACTTGGACTGCAAAACAATTTAATTGTTAAGTCTAATAATTGACTTAATTAAAATAAAATAAGCTGTTTGTAAATTGAAAAAATATAAAACAAAGCATAATATAACAAGTATACAAAATAAGAAATGTTTAGATTCAAATTTTTACCTGCACAACTCGTAGAATCTCAACTTTATACGTTGGAAGCATGTCATTCCATTTTGCATAACTTAGTGGACAAAGCTGATGCCTCCGTGCAACTGACCCTAAAAAGGAACTCAATAATTTAGCGGCTTTTTTAATTGGTTACCCCAGCTGATTGCACTCAACCACTATCTGCTCACCCTCGTGCATCTGCCATACATCCCGAACTATCATGGGTCCGCATCTGCGTGTAACCCTCCCAGATTCGTCTGCATAAAAATAGATATGCATGTGTAAACTATAGTAAAAAGTGTAAAGATATTTTATCAAACTAAATAAAAAAATAAATTACCCTGAATGTGTAGCTCATCATCTCCTACACCGACAATAGGATCATGATGCCCAGAGGATGATGGACCTGCTGTAGACTGTTGTGCCGAAGGATTGAACGCAACGTCCGGTACTGAAGAACCAGCATGAACCTGCTGTGATGAAGCAGAAGTGCAAGCCTCTATCCGTGAGCACGGCATAATGTCACCTATCATTTACATTAGAGTAAGAGTTAGTGAAAATAAATATTAAATTAACTAAATAATTACTAGAAATGCTTACTTGTTAGCCTAACTTGTTTCCACTGGTGAATGTAGTGAATATATTTGCTTTCAAATGCACACAGATTTATCAATCACTTGTCTTTCAACATATTCATCCGCATCCAGTAACAAGTATTATGAATATATAATATCACTTGCTTCTGCCAAGTTGAGGGAGCTTGAATTCTGCTCATCTGGGTATGAGGATTATGTCCCATGTTACTACAATGTTTCGGAGAGTCTCGGCACAGGAGATCCAGATAGAAAAATTGAGTATGAGCGCCAGTGTGTTTGGGAGTCTGCCGAGGGTAATAATGCTTGTTTGGTTCTGCCCCCAAGGAATTATAGGATTCCCATTAGGTGGCCGAGCGGAAGAGACTTCATTTGGAAGGAGAATGTGAAGATCACGGGGCATGAATTCTCCTATGGGAGCTTGACAAAGAGGTTTAGTGACTTTATTATCTGATTAATTGGCTTATTTCTATGTTACGTTTGATAGGAAATGACAAAATAGTTTGTCCCCTGGTGCTTGGCAGAACACCATATACTTTGGGCCAATAAAGCTACAGTTGAATTACCTCTCTGTGAATATATAATAAACATAATATACTTTAAATTGGGCACTTACAAGATCCAAGGTTGGGTCACTTGCCATGTGGAGAATAGTGTTCACAATGAACAAGGGCTCTCAAATACTCACTAGATTATCCAGTTCAATGCAATTGAGTCTCATATATTGCACTGGTGATCAAAGGTGAGGAACATATGTAGATTGGGCAGTCCTTGTACAACCAAATCTTTCTTCTCAAAAAAACAGATACTACAAGAGTTAGAAAGGAGGAAAAATATATATAGTTTACATGGAAACCCTTGCCAACCAATGAAGAGAACAGAACAAAACCCTCAAACCACAATATTCAAAGTAAATCTAGACAGGTAGAAAAAGGCTGAAACAAAAGAGTTTTTATAAGCCAGAAGAAATCTGGATATTGAGAGCAGAAACTATGGCCGAGGTGCATCACAAAATTTCTAAGAAATCCACTATAGTACAAAATTTAATACCAACAATAAGAATCAAGCATTATCATTTCCTTCAAATTCTGTCCTAACCAAGGATACCGTGCCATGTATGTCATCAACCGGTACAAAATTGAATGGCATTGAATGCGTATAAGTGTCATCATCTTCATCATCTTCCAACTACTTTCCCATATCATATAAGTCCCTCGGTTTTGTTTTAATAACAGTAGCCCAATCTTTATCTTTTGCATCTTGTACAAAAAATACTTGACGAGCTTGAGAAGAAAAAATGAATGGATCATCCTTCAATAAGGCACCAGTATGTATCAACCTTGTAAAATTTACAAGGGTAAATCCATTTGCATCCTTTTTCAAACCCCTTGATGAGTTTATATCTACCTAATCACATCTAAATAACATGACTTTAAAGATTTCATAGTAATCCAACTCATAAATATCTTTTAGTGCACCATAATAAGTTTTTCCATTGCTTCCACCATAACATTGCTATTCTGTGTTCTTCTAAATTTCTCACGATCTTTAGTATTGAATTTAAAACCATTGATTATGAAATCATTATATCTATTGACAACTTTGTTAGGTCCTCGAGCCAGGGCTATTAATTCAGCCGAAAAATTTCTCTCCATCATCATTGATACCTAGAAAATAAAAAGGAATGTTAACAGGTTATTTGATGCTAAATCTATCCATATATTCTCTAAGTATATGTCAAACCTGTTTTGAAAGCCATTCAGGAAATAACTCGACTAATTACCATCACTGTTCAATCCTTGGATTAGGTCGAGTGCCATGATTAGCTTGTCGTTGAGACATTAAAAATTTGCTGCATAAAATTTACTTTATTCATTTAGAATAAAAAATAAGATATGATATTTAAATGTAAAATGCAATAAATCATACTGACCTACGATAGTCAGATATTATTTCACTATGGAGTAACACATAACGATGTGCTTGTGCCATTGATTTATGATTCAATACAATAGTTTTAGTTTTTCCCAAGACTTACCTGCAGTTGAAAACTTATACAATTTGCGTTATGTACGAAATCACTATACCGTTGAGGTCTATTAAATGTTATCTCTACATCTTGAAGATATCTTGAACAAAATGTCAAACACTCTTCAGCAATATATCCTTCTGCAATCGAACCCTCTGGATAGGCTCGGTTTTGTACATAATCTTTCAATCACCCAAGGTACCTACAATAAATTAATTTTTAAATATAGCATAATTGTGATGCTACTTTTATTAAAAATTATAGTGTATCGGTCAGTAGGATACATCAACCTCTATGTCGTACATCTTAATAGGATACATCCATCTATAATGTACCGGTCCACAAAGCTTAACTTCCGAAGCTAAGTGAATGAGTAAATGTATCATAATAGTAAAAGATCCAGGAGAAAAAATCTTTTCCATCTGACAAAGTGTAATAGTAACATCAGACTCCAACTGATCAAGCTCTCCAGGATCAATAACCTTTGAACATAATGCCTTAAAGAATGATGATCGCCGAATTATAACTGTAATAACTTGTTTAGGCACTTATGATCTTGAAGCTATTGACAAGATATCTTGCATCAATATGTGACCATCATGACTTTTGAGATTAGAAATTTTCATATCTTTAAGATGCACACACCTTGAAATATTTTATGCATATCCATCAGGTACTTTAATATTTTTCAATACTGCAAGAAAATAATTTTTTTCTTGAGGAGACATTGTATAAGATGCAGGAGGCAAATAAGTTCTATCATTATCAAGCATAATGGGATGAAGCCCGGTCGGATATCCAATTCTTTTAAATCCAATCGTGCCTTCATGTTATCTTTGGTCTTTCCATCAAGATTCAACAATGTTCCAAGTAGATTATCACAAACATTATTCTCTATGTGAATGACATCAAGATTATGCCGAATAAGATTATGTTCCCAATAAGGTAAGTCAAAGAAGATACTTCTTTTCTTCCATAAATGCTTGCTAGGCTGATTTGTACATGTTATCTGTACATCTTCCTCATTTCTTTTTCAAAAAAATTATCTGAATCTTCAAATACCTATGCATCCATATTACTAATAGTCACTTCTTCTGACAATCCTTCTTGATCATTCCTTCTTTTTGTAGAAGACTTTGAGAATTTACCATATATGTAATTGATGGAATCCATTTGTATGCGAACATTAGTTCCAAAAGGTGGAATTGGTGCACATCCCAATTCTATGGTACCATCAAATAAATCTTTCTGAAAACGAAACGAATGATTTGGTTCTAACCATCAACGATGACCCATATAACAAAATTTTTCTCCATGTTTTAACCAAATTGAATTTGTCGAATCTGCACAACAAGGACATGCAAACCTTCCCTTTGTACTACAGCCAGATAAATTGGCATATGCTGGAAAATCATTAATAGTCCACAACAAAGCTGCCTGTAGTTTAAATATTTTACCATTTGAAGCATCAATTGCATCGACACCTTCCCATAACTGTTTCAATTCCTCTATTAAAGGTTGTAGAAAAATATCAATATCATTTCCTGGACCCTTATCACCTGGAATAACCATTGATAAGATAAGTGAGGATTGTTTCATGCACAACCATGGTGGCAAATTGTATGGTATTAGAACAACTGGCCAAGTGCTATATGTAGAATTTAGAGTCCGAAAAGGATTAAAGCCATCTGAAGCTAAACCCAACCAAACATTATGAATATCAGAAGCAAAATCAGAATGCCTAGTATCAAATGCTTTCCATGCTAGACTATCTGCTGGATGTCTCAACATTCCATCCTTCGTATGCCCATCATCATGCCATCTCATTAATGAAGCTGTTTTCGATGATGAATATAGCCTTTTCAATCGAGGAATAAGAGGAAAGTAACGCAATACCTTTGTCGAATTATTTTTTTTGTTCGTTACATCATCCTCATCCTCTTCATGAGTTGTCCATCGTGAAGATCCACAAACATTACATGACTCTCGATCAGCATTTTCACCATGATATAACATACAGTCTTTCGGACAACTATGGATCTTTTGATATCCAAGATCTAATTTGTTAACAACTTTCTTTGCTTCAAAATAAGAGGATGGTAAACTAGAGCCTTCTGAAAATGCATCCTTTAGTAATTTGAGGAGCATGGTAAAACTCTTTCTGGACCATCCATTCATATTTTATATGAAATAAATGTATAAGAAAAGAGATCTTAAAAAATTTCAAACAACCCGGATATAATTGTTCATCTGCATCTTTAATTAAATTATGATAGCAAGTTGACTCAGTAGTTGATGATTGCATCTGCTCCTCAACAAATGTTTGTTCCATAAATGTAGAACCATCACATATTCCACCCGTTTCATGTATATTAGATGAACCTCTAAAGTTTTGAACACCATGTCGAAAAGTATCTATGATCAAACCTGTCATATCATCTCCTACAAGATTATCTTGCATATTACTAGATCCAAGATCAGACGAGGGTTGATTACTTAATATTGGCAACATACATTCTCCATAAAAAACCCACCGAGTGTAACCTCTAGCAAAACCATTCCATATCAAATGTTCTTCAATGGTTTGTGGATCCAGATAAGAACTGTTAACACATCGCCGATACGGACATGAAATCTTTCCATTCAAACTACTTTTATCCATACCAAATTTAATGAAATCACGAACTCCATCTAAATATTCTTTGGTATTTCTTGGTTTATTTATCCAACTTTTATTCATTTTAGGATAAATAATCAATAAACAACCAACTTTTATCTAATATCCTGCACGTATTTCATCATCATAAGTGTTCAACATTTAGTAGTAGGCATATGTCAAAATAAATAGTAATGTGATAAAAGGAACTATACTGTTCACAATATTAGCATAATCTGCAAAATATTTTTATAAAATCAAAAGAGGTAGCATAAATTGTAGTGCTAATGTTATGCTAATGTTATGCATCAGCATCAAATAACCTGGGATGGGGGGTCAATTGACTCTAATTTTTGTATTGATACTAATGTTATGCATCGATTGAGTGGTTTTAAATGCTAGTAGTTTTCCACCAATCAATCAATCTGCATGAATACTTGACTAGCTACCTTATCAAATTTCTAGTTTCTTTCAATGTTTACAGTGATGATCTGTTTTCTTGCATCAGACATGAACAAGAATATTTTTTATGTTCTTATTTTCGTATTTTAAAGAGCACTAACTTTGAAATAAAACAATAAGCCCATGTAGTTTTGTGACATCAAGTTAATTCAATAATTTTGAAATTTTAATCATCACTTCAACAGGTAACTAATTGCTCAAACACACATGAATATCAGAAAACCATATGATAAAATTAATATATATTGGCATTGGCATAAAATTGTTTGGAAAGTCTAAAATTTTAATGACCTGGTTATTCACAGTAGAAGGAAGAAATTTTATTTGAAATCGAAGATTCTCAATATCAGACTGGAAAATTATAGCTGACATCTTGCTCGATGGAGTTTGAGACTTGGGGAAAATGACAGGAAATAATTAGAGATTAAGGGTTGACTCATTAAATTCATCAGAGTCTTAAGGAAGAGACCTAATCAAGACAGTCTGGAAGCTATAAAAATAAGCATCGTACACTGAATTTACTTATTCCAATTTTTAAATAACGACATCATGTTTCTGAATGGCCATAACTTTAAAATGGTTGAAGTCAAAGAGTGAAAAAGTGAATTCAATAAATCTCTTTCACTCACTCAAAGTCTCTCTTTTGATGTTACCATGAAAGGGGTATCACAGAGAATTGCTAAATCTTCTCAGAGCTCATTGTAATGATCATCATACAAAAATAAGATTTTCAAATTTAATACACCATGCTCAGTAAAATCAATACCATAGCATCTAAAAACTTCCTAATACAATGCCTCATTATGGTTATCCATGATCCTTTGCAAATTCCACAGGAGGTGTTCATATAAGCAGGCAAAATTGCCTGTCCAGAAACTAAATAATCTAACCATAAATTGCCAGTTTTAACACCTAAATAATCTAACAATATCCCATTCATCTTCCTTGCACTAAAGTGTATGGCAACAATTTAAACCTGTAATTAGCAAGGTAAGCAGTATCATATTAAACCACATTTTTCATGACAATCACCATCTATATTCAAAATGACCAAGCATGTCAGCAAAAGATTGGGAGAAAAATGCCTTTCTCGAGTTTGTAGAGTTAGATCTGCCAATGAATATGAAAACTGGTGCAAATTATAAAAATAAGCAGTTGAGTCGACAACATAAACAACTCATAGAAGGATGGTAGAACAAAGTAATGATCAACCACTTCTAGCAACAAAACAAGCAGTAATTCAATTCCGGAAGACAAATAATTAACAGCTTATCAGCAATAATAATGATGGAGCTACAGCCTAAATCTTGTAGAAGCTAATTAACATACAGATGCAAATACTAAGGAAGACAATGTGAGCTACATGCCTAGGAAATCAGTATATAACACACATGCTTCTAGACACAACATATAACAAATTCATCTCCAGGATGCCAAAATGCCATGAGACTACATATATGGTGCATATTCTGTACACATGAACATGGAAAATTGTATGATAATATCAATTACATTGATATTGGATTACATCTAATGCTATATCTTTTCATTTGAAATAATAAATAGTATGAGAGACTAAAGACGAGCTTTGTGTGCTTGCAGATCAAAAAGACAAACTCCTATGTAATCTACATACCCTGTTACATAAGACAGTGAAAGGAAATATCTTCTTCACTTTTTCTACCAAATCTTACTTGAATAGTAACTAACATGATCCATAGTGTAACACAACAATACAAGAGGAATCCTAATCTTCAACACTGAAAAACTGTTCAGAAAAGAAAATCACATGTTTAAGGAAATGTTAAAGCAAGAGAGACTGGAAAGTTCTTTAATAAGTATGAGGAAGAGTAAGTCTTTTGGGAGAGAGTGCCATATGCAACTGCTTAATGCAATTCAAAAGACCATAAGTTCAGATCAAGAGTCTAAGACATCTTTTTCTGTGAAAAAACAAAAACTGCTAGATTGTTTTTGCCGTGATGTGATCAACACAATTAGATTGTTAATCATAGTTGGAGTAATCTACTTTATATCTTGGTTGCAAGGAATCTAGTGCAGTGAAACTTACTGCTTCCTAGCTCAGATTTTACTTACAACAGGTCAAAGAATCACAACTTGCATCAAATTCCTTCAATTAAATACCCAGACAACATCCTAAATATGGGCCTACATTAAAATTTGAGGAACTCGGTGATTAGCCAAAAAAGGCAAGTCATGAGTTGGTGCAGCTAACATGTTATCGAAACCTGAGATCATGCATTGTCAATGCTGACTGAGGACAGCTTTCAGCAGGATTTTACAACTATTTGTGTGGAAGAAATATTGGACCTTGAGAAGTATTCAGGTGGTACTCAGTTGGGAAACATGGTATCAACATAAAATAAAGGGATGGGAAAAGAAAGGGATGGGTGAGTGCCTGCGAAGCAGTATAATCTCCTAAATACATGCCAATACTAGACACCAATAACTAAAAGATACTACATAAAACAACAATGCTGGTCTGCTCCAACTTTAGCTGCGTGCTTTCAAACCACTTCTCCTTTGGCTTTGTTTCACCTGCTAGCTAGCTACCCCACACAGACACAGACACACACACACACAGGCGGGGGGGGGGGGGTATGGGGGTTGGGGGAGTGTTAGACCTCAATTTGACTCTGGAGGAATCTGATGTAGCCAATGGCTTCCAGCAGTACAGACGCAGTGTCAGTTTGCAAAAGGAGACCCATGTCAGATCTCTCCTTTATTTGAACGCCGAAGCAGAAGAGATGGCATAAAATATAGATTTATAATTAATAACAAAACGACTGTAAGAGCTTTTATCAATAAAGGGAACTGATACCATAGAAAATACTGGTGAACTGGATGCTCCCTCATATGAATCTAAAAAGGCAGCATTGGTAGGGGTAATTAATACCTTTCCGAATGGGGAAACTAGCTGGTGAAGGGCTGTAATTCGATCCCCTAAATTCTCCTTCCTCACCTGAGAGTTAACAAGAGAAGACAACACCTCTAAACTGTCATCAGCTGAATTACCAAACTTCTGATCTTTATTATGCTAGAAAACAGTGCCATATATATGAATGTTTGCATGTCACTCAAATAATACAAATCTTAGCTATATACATGAACATGGAAAATTGTATGATAATATCAATTACATTGATATTGGACTACATCTAACGCTATATCTTTTCATTTGAAATAATAATAGTATGAGAGACTAAAGACAAGGAGGCAAGAAATTGACCTCTGAACGAATTGATGGGAGATATAATCCCTATAGATCAATGCACTGCTATAATTACATCAATTACTAAACACTACTTGTTGACTCTTATAACAAAGCAGACAACATCTCATCAGCATCTAAATTTAACATGAATTATCAGTTAAATAATTACATCAAGTTTGCTATAACATTGAATAATAACAATCCAGAACAATTTGATGAAGAATCCATTCAGGAGCTCTTTGTCTGGAACTATGGTGATGCATGTCATCCTCTAGAAATTTCTAATATAAATTCTTTTGATCAATTAAGAATCAGTGAGGACCATGTAGCAGAGGGTTCAAAGGACAACCAGTGGCATTTTGAGACTTTATCTAATGAGATAAACCTTTTCAAAGAGCTGTATGAAGAAAATTGGTTAGTCAACTTCTATCATTTGTACCTCATTAAGTTGCTGAAGAAATTTAACTAAAAAGCTGAAGAAATTTAACTAAAACATCAATTTCTCTATCTAATGGTTTATACGTCATTAATCTACAATTCATTATTCCTTGCAGT
The DNA here is from genome assembly GCA_900491605.1 of Calamus simplicifolius. Classification (NCBI taxonomy): domain Eukaryota; kingdom Viridiplantae; phylum Streptophyta; class Magnoliopsida; order Arecales; family Arecaceae; genus Calamus; species Calamus simplicifolius. The sequence continues at coordinate 832,289 of UESW01003856.1, forward strand.
AAGTTTGTGAACATAACATTGGCACGGCTTTTGGTTGCCCATGATGCAATGGTGTCACATGGAGCTCCGTTAATGCAAAAGAGGATTCATTCTGAAGAGGTTCTAAAACTCTATGAAGAGTTAATAAAGTTGGATCCATCTGACAAAAGATACTATGAGGATGAGCAAAGCTTAGTTCTAATGTCTCAGGTATGTCTGTGGTTTTGTATGCTTTACATGTTTATGGAGAAAAGAGAAGGATAAAAGAATTTAAAAACATAATATGAAGAGAATCATTTTGGCTATAGCTATAAACGAAATCTACTGAACACTTCTAATTAGATGTGTAAACTCCATGGTCTAGGCTGAACAAAATCATTTAGTTGCCAGCAGGGCAGCAATACATATGCACCCACACAATAACGACATGATACAATAGAATGAGTAGTGGAATATCACTTGTAGTTTGAAAATCATGATACAAAAGTAACCATCCTTTGCTTGCAATCTATTATTTCTTAACATTGACATGTCATAATTGTATAAATACAGGCACAGACTACAGGATGTGGCTCAGGGTATGACAGAATATTTTTCACTTCATATGGGATGATATCATATATATTTTTTGGTCCCTAAAATATTATGCTAGGAACATATGGAATTTCAATGTATGAACTAAGTGAACAATTATACAACATCTTTCAATCATGATTGTCAAAATCAGTAACTATTTGTTGGGATGGCCTTATAGGCCAATCATTGTAACTGATCTTAAATTTTAATTGGGAAACTGAGCCTGAAAAATGCACTGAAAAATGACATGAAGCATTTAAGCTGCCCCTTTAAAGTTATCTTGGTAGCCAGGGTCACACTATGGATAATGCAGGCTTTTTGAGATTCCTGGCACTTCTGTCCATGAAATATCCAAAGCAAAATTATCCATTAGTGTAAACTAAGGTCAGCTCCAACCTAGTCCTAATATTTTCCATCTAAGAAATCAGTAAATGCAATATATTTCCCATCAGAATAATCAAATAGATGAGATCTTCAAAATCCTTTTCTTCCGATTAGATCCACAGTAAAAATCAACACTCAAATATAAAATAAAATACGATAGAAGAACAAGAAGCATGCTCGAATCTATTGGGAAACAGAGCCTAAGTACCCCCAATATACTCCAGATAACACAAACAAGCCCTAAGAAGAAGACAAAGCCATCATTGTTTTTTTTTAAAAAAAATCATGTTACATTCCCACAAGAGGCCTTACCAGTCAAACAAAGCCACTCCCCGATGGGGTTTTCAGCTCCGATGTGGCCTGTAAATAATAGAGAGTGTCCTCCCCTCGCTGCGATCGACGTCCAGCTCTCTCTCTTGAACCCCCGAGATCTCAAAGCAAGTCGAGGAACGATGGGGGATTTAAGAGACGGCCGAAACAGTTTCGATGAGACCCAGGCGTGGCACTTCCAAGAAATCGATAGAGAGAGGGAGTGAGCGAGCCCCGTCCGTAGCTAGGGTTAGGGTTTAGTGGGGGGACTGGATTCGAAGATAAGGAGTCGTCGATTGAGGAGTCGTCGAAGATCAGGTTAGGGTTAGTCATGGAAAGAGAGAAGGGTTTGGGTATCGACGGCGTGCTCCTTTCAGAAGCGATCGAGAGGGGGGAGGCTCTCGGGCTAGGGACTGGTGGGAGGGGGAGGGTTTAGCGGGGGACGAAGATAAGGAGTCGTCGAAGAGAGAAGGGTTGGGCATCGGGAGGGGGGAGGCTCTCGGGCTAGGGCACTGGTAGGGAGGAGATTGGGTTAGGGTTAATCGTGGAAAGAGAGAAGGGTTGGGTATCGAGAGGGGGGAGGCTCTCGGGCTAGGGCACTGATGGGGAGGAGGAGAGGGGGGGGGGGGGGTCCGTGACTCGTTTAAATTAGGGTAAATCCTACCGACGCTTTAAAAAGCATCGACAGGCTGCCTGAATTCCCCCACGCTATCTTCAAGCGTCGGCAAAAAAGGGTTGCTATTCTTCAATTTTACTATAGTGTATATATATATATATATATATATATATATATATATATGTATAAGTATCCACACATACCTTTACAGTTCATACTCTTTTCCTTTAAAAATCTGATATGCTTTACTCATGCGCAGCTTAGGCTTTTAAATTCATACCTTCTCCTCATATTCAGATTCTTGTGTGAAACTTATATTCTTTCCCCAGGTGTATATTATTCTTCTAGGAGGCTCACATTCTTCCTAAGTTCATACCATATCCCTAATTAACACTCAAGATCTTTCTAAGCTTAGGTTCTCTGGACAAATTTCATACTATGGTCTAAGGCATGGTGTTCATTTATTCTTTATTTTAGATTCATACTTTATGAAAATACACATTATTTAATTCTCATTCCCCATATTAAAAAACCCTTTTTAACCACTATGCTCATCATAGCATAAATTTAGATCCATAGCAACATATTGATACAATATCCCATAATAAATCACCAAGACAGATGAGGAACCCCACTCACCTTGGTGGATGCTCTCCTGACTGGCACTCCGTTCCTATGTTCCAGTTCCCTAGAACACCCTCTTTGGACCTATACAATTACACAATCATAACACTATAAGAGTCTTAGGCTGCAGTGTTTCCCATGAATTCAACATGCATGCATGCTAAATACTCAAACATTATATAATTTTTTTCCACCATTTCATTCATCTTGGATTTATATGCTATCATCTCAGTAACAATCACTATCAGAAATTAACCTTTCAGCAAGGAACAAAATCTCTTGGTGAAAGTCAAAAATCTCTTGGTGAAAGTCAAAAATCCCTTGGTGAATAGTTTCATCAAGGAATTTTCAAGAAAAATTTGTCCTTTGGAATATATGATATTGGTGAAGGTTTCCCTTAGAAATCCCTTGATAATTAGTGAGGGATCTAAAACTTTAAGCAAGAGATTTTTTCTTGATAAAATTGTAAACTTTTAGCAAAAGATTTTTTCTTGATGAAATTGTAGTCCATTTACCAAGAACCAACCATTTTCCAAGGGATTCACTAACCAAAATGCACTCAAAAATCCCTCGATTGAACCTGCAACCAACTGATTATGTGTTTTAGGGTTTTCTTCCAAGTTTTTTTTAAAGTTACGTTAATTAAAAAAAAAGTTGATTAGGTTAAAAGTGGATTTATGATCAGAAGGAAAATAATTTTTTTATGTTAAAAAAAAAGAAAATCTAACAATTAAGGTAAATAAAAATAAGAATAAAATTAATAGAAAATTTGTGAAAAAATTTTTTTTTAAAAAAATTAAATTTTAATTTTTTTAAAATAACTGCACTTAAGTCCCCGGCAACGGTGCTAAAATTTGATGCATGTCGTAGTGCAGCGATTAAAATACCTTAATTTCACTAATAGAATAGCGAGAGTAAGGGATCGAATCCACAAGGACTTTAGTGGTTATCTTGAAATAAATTTATGCAATTAAAAATTTAAATAAATAGATAATAAGAATAATTAAGATATGATCTATCTTAATGAGAGCACGGCCCGTACTCATAGATCACAGCCCGTCCTTTTTAAGAATAGATCAGTCAAGAATTATTTCTTAAACATGAATAAATATTTTTTTTAAAGCATCCAAAGGAATACATAAAAATTAAAACTAAAAAATCTTCTTCCCGGACATCAAGAAGGCTGTTGACCCAATTGATGATTTTGATGATTAACAAAACTATTTGAGTATAACAATTGAAGGCTCTAATGATTTTGATTAAGTTTTTCAGATTATAAGTCGATTGAATGATCAAATCAGGAGTTAAATCTTGTTCTGGATCAAATCTAATGTCTAGGTAAGATTGCAGACATTAGAGTCGACTCCGAGAATTGACTCCAGTATCTGGCTGGAAGTTAGAGTCGACTCCGAGACTGTTAGAGCCTCCAACAGAAAAGACAGAACATTGATTTTTCTGGCCCCGACTTAGAGTCGACTCCGGGTCTGTTAGAGTCGACTCCAGAAAAGTGTCGACCCCAGAAAAGTCAGAGACGACTCCAGAATCTTTCTTAGAGACTCTTAGAGTCGCGATGCCAGATCAGCTCTAACATGATATGCCACTCTAGCCTGGTTTGAAAGAAATCCATTCTAGTCAAATCCCAATTCAGATGAATCTCACCTTCTAGCTCTGCTCAAGATCCAAGGCATTCACAAGAACTAGCCAGAACTTTTATGATGCGAAGAGAACACGAAGAAGATCACGAAGAGATCATGCTTCCCTGTTTCTCTAGATGCCTAGATAGCTAGTGGCTTCCTAACTGTTTCAGATCTGAAGCCCGAACAGATGTAGAGGGATTGCAAGAGATTGCAGATGATTTATTTGCGTGATCCATGAACGCGGAGAAGACACAGAGAATCCATGAGCGGAGAAGACACAGAAATGGAGAGATCATGAACGTCCATATTAGATGCTCAGTTTCTTTGCATTTTTCACGAATATGGAGAGAATGCGCTGATTTTCTTCCAAATTTTAGATTCTTTCTCGATTTGGCATCCGAGCTAAATGCCAATAGATTTCGAAGAGATAACGGATGATTCTCCTTCCAATTTGAGAGTCTTCAATCTAATTTATTTTGGTTGGTGGAGTGATGGGATCGAAAGGAATGAAAAATCAGAAGAAAAACAAGCAAAAACTGCGATTGAACTCGGCAATTGGTTTGTCGAGTTTGCTTTGAGATGCGTGTAGATAAAGATAAATACTTATAAATTTAATTTCGAGCTCATTTATGTCCGATTTGAGTGTCGTTTACGTCATTGGACTCCTAAAACTGAGCTCTTTAAGTTGATAAGGTTTTACCTAAAATATTATATAAGATATTTAAATATTAAATAATAAGAGGTAATTTGATTATTAATTAATAGGTTTATGATGATTATTTGTGCGTTTATCAATAGACCACCTTCTTCAAACTCCGAACGTCAGAAAACATTTCATTAGTATTATAGACAATGAACAACTATATATACGCTGATTATTAAGTAGTCAAGTATCAAAATTATATGCTTATATCATTTTGATTACGAAATTAGATATACAAAGAAACAACCTATCGCTAAGAAATTTGTAAAGAAGTAAAAATAGCTCTGATAGTATCAAGCTAAGAGCATGGTGTTAATTAACATAAAGACACCTCACCAAAAGGTCTCCCATATGAAGAAAAGATCAGGGAAGAAAACGTGTTTGAATACCTTGTTTTCTTCCAAGTTCAGAGAAGACCAAGGCATTGGTAGAAACTTAAGTCAAGATGAAGCAAACCTCCTTGTGAGAAAAGAGGAGAGGAAGAATTCATGGGGTATTAATAACTTTGGAATGGTGGAAAATAACGACATCTTCTAACGGAATATTTGATAGCCATCGCATCTTCAAGCCATAGTTATGCTCGGGTGGGGGCATGAGTGAAGGAATCCAGAGGTGTTCATGGCTCGGAGTTATCCACGGAGGCTAAAGGCATTCGTGAGGAAGAATAGAGAGCCTAATTTGATTCAGCCTGGTTCGGTTCAGCCCGTCTTTGGTTCGGCTCAGGGAGAATCCTTAGTGCTATTGCCTTCATCAGGGAAGAAGAATTTTTAGTTTTAATTTTATGTATTCGATCGGATGCTAGTAAATAAAATGTTTATGCATGTTTAATCTTATTGAATCTCTTCAAGTGAAAATAATTTTTGACTGATCTATTCTTTAAAAGGATGAGCCGTGATCTATGGGTACGGGCTGTAGTCTAAGATAAATCATATCTTAATTATTTTCTCTACCAATTTAAAATTTTAATTGTATAAATTTATTTCAAAATAATCACTCAAAGTTTCTGTGGATTCGACCCTTACTCTCACTACTCTATCTAAGATCAGTGAAATTAAGGTGTTTTAATCATTGCGCTATGACACATCAATTTTGGCACCGTTGCTGGGGACTTAAGTGCAGTTATTTTAAAAAATAAAAAATTTAAAATTTAAATTTTAAAAAATTAAAAAATTTATTATCATGAATTTTCTCTTAATTTTATTCTTATTTTTAATTTTGAAATAGTTATTGCTCTCTTTATTTTATTGCTTTTTTTAGTTACCTTAATTATTAGATTTTTTTTTTTTATATTAAAAAAATTACTTTCCTTCTTATCACATATTCACTTTTAACCTAATTAACTTTTTATTTTAATTAACTACCTTAAAGAACCTGAAAGAAAACTTTAAGATACTTTCATAAAACATAATTAATTAAGGAAATAAATAATAATAATATATAAATTAGTTTATTTTTATGCTTGGATTAACTTAAGTAAATTTATTTTCTGCAAAACTCAAAATTTTTTCATTAACATCTCATAATTGTTAGGAAATTAAAAACTTAGACACAAAAATCTTTAAAAAAAAAGAAAGAAAGTAATTAGATTACTTTTGTTTGATAATTTCAAGAGCTGGACATCTGCTTGTTGCATAGAATTTCATAATTAACTTTAAAAGCACAAACCCCTAATCAAGATAAGGTAGGGAGTTGATTACCCTTCCTTGGCCACAAACCATATCCTTCATTTTGCATTAACCCAAGCCTTTAACTCTAAAATTAACTAGACGTCATCCCTTAAGGGCTCGAGCTCGATAGGACAAGGCTCTCGAAAGAGTTGGACCGGGTTGGGATTGACTGCTTAACTAGTGTCTAGAAAAGAAAAGAAAAGTGGTTACTTAATTGGTTCTGTTCGCTTACCTAGTAAGCAATGGGGGACCCCCACTGATGCTAACACATCCACACTTCAGTTAAAGGAGTTATGTTGATCTGTTTTATTTTAAAAATAATGATAGTTAGTAATTAAATTTTCTCTAGTGATATTCTAGTAGATATATATATATATTATATTGGTCATATGTTCAACTAGAGGAATCTTCTTTTTACAGATCCTTTCAAATGGTATGACTAATTGTTTATTGAAAGGCATGTATTGCTCATTATGTTATTTTCCGTGTAAAGCATGGAATGGATGCTTATGTTTTTTTCTTAGTAATTTAACTAAATCTCGATTGCTTTTCCTTTCAAATTTTTAAACCATTAATGTATGATGGTTGCTCCGTAATTTAGTAATAAGCCTCAGAAATAAGAGAATGATATGAAATGTCTTTATAGTTGTCTTTATGGTTTACCATCCTATTATTATGAAGCAAAGAAAGTTGTCAATAAATTGGATCTTGGATATCAAAAGATCCATAGTTGTTCGAAAGACTATATGTTATATCATGGTGAAAATGCTGATCGAGAGTCATGCAATGTATGTGGATCATCACGATGGACAACTCATGAAGAGGTCGAGGATGATGTAACGAACAAAACAAAAAAACCGGCAAAGGTATTGTGTTACTTTCCTCTTATTCCTCGATTGAAAAGGCTATATTTAACATCAAAATAGCTTCATTAATGAGATGGCATGATGAAGGGCATGCGAAGGATGGAATGTTGAGACATCCAGCAGATAGTCTAGCATGGAAAGCATTTGATGCTAGGCATTCTGATTTTGCTTCTAATATTCATAATGTTGATTGGGTTTAGCTTCAGATGGCTTCAATCCTTTTCAGCCTCTAAATACTACTTATAGCAATGGCCAGTTGTTCTAATACCATACAATTTACTATCATAGTTGTGCATGAAACAATCCTCACTTATCTTGTCAATGGTTATTCAGGTGATAAGGGTCCAGAAAATGATATTGATATTTTTCTACAATTTAATAGAGGAATTGAAATAGTTATGGGAAGGTGTTGATGCAATTAATGCTTCAAATGGTGAAACATTTAAACTACTGGCAGCTTTATTGTGGACTATTAATGATTTTTCAGCATATGCCAATTTATCTGGTTGGAGTACAAAGGAAAGGGTTGCATGTCCTTGTTGTGCAGATTCGACACATTCAATTTGGTTAAAACATGAAGGAAAATTTTGTTATATGGGACATCGTCGATGGTTAGAACCTAATCATCCGTTTCGTTTCCAAAAAGATTTATTTGATGGTACCATAGAATTGGGATGTGCACCTATTCCACCTTCCGAAACTAATGTTCATATGCAAATTGATTCTATCGGTTACACATATGGTAAATTCTCAAAGTCTTCTAAAAAAAGAGGAAGGAATGATCAAGAAGGATTGTCAGAAGAACTGACAATTGGTAGTATGGATGTACAGTTATTCGAAGATCTAGATAATTTTTTTGAAAAAGAAAATGAGAAAGATGTACAGATAGCATCTACAAATCAGCCTAGCAAACATATTTGGAAGAAAAGAAGTATCTTTTTTAACTTACCTTATTGGGAACATAATCTTATTCGAGATAATCTTGATATCATACACATAGAAAAGAATGTTTGTGATAATCTGCTCGGAATATTGTTGAATATTGATGGAAAGACTAAAGATAACATGAAGGCACGATTGGATTTAAAAGAATTGGGTATCCGACCGGAGCTTCATCCAATAATGCTTACTAATGATAGAAATTATTTGCCTCCTGCATCTTATATAATGTTTCCTTAAGAAAAAATAATTTTCTTATAGTATTAAAAAATAATTTTCTTAGTATTAAAAATAATTTTCTTATAGTATTAAAAAATAATTTCTTATAGTATTATATGCATCAAACATTTCATGGTGTGTGCATCTCAAAGATATAAAAATTTCTAATCTCAAAAGTCATGATGATCAAATATTGATGCAAGATATCTTGCCAATAGCTTTAAGATCATCAGTGCCTAAACAAATTTTTGCAGTTATAATTCGGCTATCATCATTCTTCAAGGAATTATGTTCAAAAGTTATTGATCCTAGAGAGATTGATCAGTTGGAGTCTGATGTTACTATTACACTTTGTCAGATGGAAAATATTTTTTCTCCTGAATTTTTTACTATTATGGTACATCTACTCATTCACTTAGCTTCAGAAGTCAAGCTTGGTGGATCGGTACATTATAGATGGATGTATCCTATTGAAAGGTACACTATAGTTTAATGTATCCTAATGACCGGTATACTATACTGTTATTAAAAGTAGCGTCATCATTATGCTATATTTAAAATTTTATTTATCTTGTAGGTACCTTGTCCGATTAAAAGATTATGTACGAAACAGAGCATATCCAAAGGGTTCGATTGCGGAAGGATATATTGCTGAAGAGTGTTTGACATTTTGTTCAATATATTTTCAAGGGGTAGAGACAATGTTTAATAGACCCCAACGGTATAGTGATTTTGTAGATAATGCAGAATTGTATAAGTTTTCAATTGCAGGTAGAGTAATGGAAAAAACTAAAAATATTATATTGGATCATAAATCAATGGCACAAGCACATTGTTATGTGTTACTCCATAGTGAAATGATATATGACTATCGTAGGTTAGTATGATATATTGCATTTCAAGTTTAAGTATCATATCTTCTTTTTTATTCTAAATGAACATAATAAATTTAATGCAGTGAATTTTTATTGTCTCAACGACAAGCTAATCTTAGCACTCGACCTAATCCAATGATTGAGCAGCGATGGTTAGTCGAGTTATTTCCTACATGGCTTTCAAAACAGGTTTGACATATACTTGAAGAATATATGGATTGATTTAACATCAAATACCCTGTTAACATTTCTTATTATTTTTAGGTATCATCGATGATGGAGAGAAATTTATAGCTGAATTAATAGCCCTGGCTCGAGGACCTAACAAAGTTGTCAATAGATATAATGGTTTCATAATCAATGGTTTTAAATTTCATACTAAAGATCGTGAGAAATTTAGAAAAACACAAAATAGCAGTGTTATGGTGGAAGCAGATGAAAAATTTTATTACTGTGCACTAAAAGATATTTATGAGTTGAGTTACTACGGAGTCTTTAAAGTCATATTATTTAGATGTGATTGGGTAGATATCAACTCATCAAGGGGTTTGAAAAAAGATGCAAATGGATTTATACTTGTTACTTTTACAAGGTTGATACATATTGGTGTCTTATTATAGGATAATCCATTCATTTTTTTTCTCAAGCTCGTCAAGTATTTTTTGTACAAGATGCAAAAGATAAAGATTGGGCTACTATTATTAAAACAAAACCTAGGGACTTATATGAAGATGATGACACTTATACGCATTCAATGCCATTCAATTTTATTCCGATTGATGACGTACATGCTACGGTAACCTTGGTTAGGACAGAATTTGAAGGAAATAATAATGCTTGATTCTTATTGGTACTAAATTTGGCAATGTATTGAATTTTGTAGTAATTATTATGTTAAATTAATATTTATTTTTAGTAACTCTGATTCTAACATTATGCCGCACTCACGGACAAGGTCGGCCCTTCTACTTCAACAACATGATGATGCTGGTCCTCCAGTTTTGGACGCTACGTCCACTCCTTCGGCATCTATTGCAGGTCCATCATCCTTGGAGCATCATGATCCTACTATCGAAGCAGGAGATGATCTGCACATTCAGGGTAATTTATTTTTTATTTGTTTGATAAAATTTATTTACACTTTTTACTATAGTTTACTTACATCTATTTTTATGTAGACGAATCTGGAAGCGTTACACGCAGACGCGGGCCCATGGTAGTACGAGATGTATGGCAGATGCGTGAGGATGACAGGATAGTAATTGAGTGCAATAAGCTGAGGCAACCAATTAAAAAAGCCTCTAGCTTATTGAGTTCCTTTTTAGGTAGTGTTGCACGGAGGCATCAGCTTTGTCCATTGAGTTATGCAAAATGGAATGGCATGCTTCGACAAATAAAGTGAGATTCTACGAGTTGTGCAGGTAAAGAAATGAATCTAAACAGTTCTTATGTTGTATATTATGCTATGTTTTATATTTTTTCAATTTTAATATATTTTTTTTACAGTCCAAGTTTGTACTTCCTCATCCTCTAATGACTTTGTGCTGAAGTCTCTCAACCGAAAATGAAAAGAATATAAGGCATATTTGAAGACGAAGTACAAGTTGCGGGTATGATCGAGGAGCAAGTAGTTGGTACTCTGCCTCCTGATGTACCCCTTATCAGTGGATGGAGTTGGTTCATTATTGGTTCTCCGAGAAGGGACAGGTATCTTGTTATTTAATCTTTTTGTTATTTAATCTTTAAGATACTTTATTAAAATATTTATTTGATTTTTCAGATATATTCTAATATTGGTAAAGCTGCACGAGCATCTCTGTCTATTCCCCATACATCGGGATCCAAGAGTTATGCGCGAGTCAATAATAGTTCGTATGTTTCTTAAACTATAAATTCTTTAATTTTCTATCGTGAACGATGTATTGCGAAACGTATCACAAAACATATCGAATGCATAAATCTATTTATTAGTTGAGTTGAGTTGAGTAGTTTATGATTGATTACTTGAGTTTTCCCTCCAAAGTTGCTTTGCTTCTAATCTACTTGTGTTATAGACAGCCATGATAGAATAATAGAGAATTATGATAACATGTGATGATTCCATATAAACTTACACTTTCATGTACTAAAATCAGGTAGAGATTACGTGTAGAGGATAGGGAACCTTTCTTTTTTTAATTTTAAAGTAGAGTTGGTGATAAATTCCTACTTGTCAACGTGTCCAAAAAGTTCAGAATTTGTAGGATTGATTTTCAAACTTATGGTGTTTTTGAATGATAATTTTGGGTGGAAGCTGTTCCTCCCCCAAAGCACCAATTTCCAAGCTATTTATGCTTATGCACATGAATCTGGTGTAAGTTAGCTTCAAAATATTTTGAAAAAATTAAAATAAAAAAATTTGAGGGATACATGCTAACAATTTTAACAAAAAGAAAATGTCATTGGTTGGACAAGAAAACATTAAAAAAAGGGTTGAAAATTGTTTGCACATAATCTGGAGCAAGGATTTAGCATCAATAAAGCTTGAAAATGTGAAGTCTAGTTGACCTTTGCTGCTTTTCAAAGTAAAAAATAAAGCTTCAATGTTTATCTCTTGTTCACAAATGAGAGGGAGAAATGTGTTTGGTGTCTCTTGCCTCCGTACCAGGTGGTACCCAGCCTTGTAAAGCCACATTGTACAATTCAATGTAGGGTGGTGAACCTCAGCTCCCCTTGGCTGGCTAGGCATCTGGTCATCTATTCATGTCCCGTGCATGTTCCTGCCTGACAAAGCATGCCCTGTGAAGTATGTAATATCATCATACAAGAACAGGGGAATGAAATTGTAAATTTAACATTATATGAGCATGCTGAAAGTTTATGAACGTCCATGGATCCAATGGTCATGAATTGTTGAGCATGCAAATATAAACAACAGACTTATGGTAAGAAGCCGGAACTAGGAAACCATAACAGCTGAATGTGAGGCCAAATAGGAAACTGCTCATGCTAGGTGTTAATTTAGTTGCCTATATCACTGAAAATCAAAGCTTGTCTGTTATGGCAGTCTTTTATTTTGATGCATAAGCCCGTAATCTATGTTTCAGGAATGAATTTGGTTCCTTATGTGAGATATCTTTAACTTAGTGCAATCTATGGAACCAGTAATCTTGGTCTTCCTTTTGGTGATTGACCAAGGTTTCATGGCAGGTGGCTCATCTTGCCTTAGCTTTTTGTCAACCAAGATTTACTGAATTTTAAAGGGTTGGCATGATGCTGTTAGATGGTCATAGAAAAAAGTTTAGTCCTTCCATGGAGCCTTCTTGACTTTGAGTTGCATTCCATACCAAGTACCATATTGATAGGAAATGCCTCAGATGATGGCTGAAAATGATAATGATTATGGTTATGGTGTTTGTGTGATGATGACCATGTTGTATCTGCTAAAATCTTATCAGGTAGTAGTGGGATGGTCTTTGTAATTTGCTATCTACTTTGAGGTAATACTATACAGTACACTTGAGACACTAAAACTTTCATATCCTGTATACACTACAGTAAAATGAGGGTTTCACCATCCTTTTTTCCCGATGCTAGGTTGAAGCGTCTCGAGTCCCGCGCAAACTGCCGATGCTTTTAAAGAGCGTCGGCACATCACGACGCTTAAAAGCGTCGGGATGAAATGATATATAATTGGTGCCCTAGCTCGGCAATCGGTGCCCTATCTTCCTACCTCCCGCCCGTGCCCACCTCCCCGCCGCCCGCCGATTTTCGTGGACGGATGCTCTCTTCCCGACGGAGGATAATTCTTTTTTGTTGCCCTAGCTCGGACGCTGAAAAAGCCGTGATTTCCTGCATTATTTAAAATTTCATGATTGCTGTACAGAAGTTCATTTGGTAGATCAGAGTCATCCATCATAAATACATTTGTTTGTACATAAAGAAAGAGCAGTAGTTCTTGATGAAAGATTGGGTTGCTTCGTTTGTTCAAGTCACAACAGGAGAAGGAGACATCATTAGCTGGACTGAATGCCCGTCTCTTCCGTAGATTGGTCAATACTTGTGTTTTCACTAGAGTGGAAATTGAACAAAGGTGAAGATCAATAGAATGTGAATATTTTTGTGTTTTGCCGCTAGGAAGAAACAGTTGAACCAGTCATTGCTTGGTTGATTCAACAAAATCTTCTGTTTGTGCCTAAATATATACTTGATTCACATTGCTAGCTTGGATGGTTCTATCTATGCTATAAGTAAACTCATGCCTTCATGGAGGTCTTGGTTTTGAATCTCCCGTGTGTTTTTTCATCACATTTTATGCCTAAACCGAGTTCTCAACTTCTGGCTTCTTGCATTCATGTCCATTGCATTAATTTTTGGATTTGTATGCCTCTGTTTGATATGCATGTGCAGAAGTATATTGACCTCGAGCTTGATATTGATCATTCTGTTGCCATTAATTTGGTTTTTGTTAATGTTATTAAATATACATTTGCTTTAAAAAAAAAGGGAAAAGGTTGCTTAATCCTATATTTTAATTCGATCTTAAAAAGAGTTGATACGTTGTAGCACAAAATTGTGTCATCAACTTTAGGAATGGGCGGTCCTAGAGCCATCTTACTTTATTGAACATGGTTTGATCCCATATATATCATAATTATATATCATATAATTATCCTTGGTTAGGACAGATTTTGCAACAAATGATTGGTACTAATTTTGCAATGTATTGAATTTTATAATAATTATTATTTAAATTAATATTTATTTTTACTAACTCTGACTCTGATGTAAATGATAGGTGACATTATGCATAGCTCACGGACAGAGGCTGGCCCTTCTACTTCAGCACAGTAGGATCATGCTGGTCCTTCATCAGTACCGGACGCTGCATCTAGTCCTTCGACATATCAGTCTACTGCAGGTCCATCATCCTTGGGGCATCATGATCCTACTGTCGGTGCAGGAGACGATGAGCTTCACATCAAGGGTAATTTTTTTATTTGGTTCTATAAAATTTCTTTACGCTTCTTACTATAGTTTACTTAAATCTATTTTTTGCAGACGAATCTGGTAGGATTACACGCAGACGCGGGGCCATGGGAGTACGAGATGTATAGTAGATGCGTGATGGTGATAAGATAGTAATTGAGTACAATCAGCTGGGGTAGCCAATTAAAAAAGCCTCTAGCTTATTGAGTTCCTTTTTAGGGAGTGTTGCACGGAGGCATCAATTTTGTCCATTGAGTTATGCAAAATGGAATGACATGCTTCCGATGTATAAAGTTGAGATTCTACAAGCCGTGCAGGTAAAAAAGAATCTAAACATCAAACATTTTGTATATTATGACATGTTTTATATTTTTTCAGTTTTAATATTTTATCTTTTGCAGGGCAAGTTTGCACTTCCTCCATCCGCTAATGAGTTTGTACTAAAGTCTGTCAACCAAAAATGGAAAGAATATAAGGCATATTTGAAGATGAAGTACAAGCTGTTGGGTATGACCGAGGAGCAGGTAGTTGGTACTTGTCATCCTAAAGTACCCCCTTATCAATGGATGGAGTTGGTTCATTATTGGTTCTCGAGAGGGGACAGGTATCTTGTTATTTAATATTCTTGTTATTTAATCTTTTAAGATACTTTATTAAAATATTTATTTAATTTTGCAGACATATTCTAATATTGGTAAAGCTGCATGAGCATCTATGTCTGTTCCCCATACATCGGATCCAAGAGTTATGCGTGAATCAGACAACAGTTCATATGTTTCTTAAACTATAAATTCTTAAACTAATTATGTTTATTTATATGTCATAAAGAGAAGGTTCATGAAATATAATAGTGTAGTTTTGAATTCAAAATATTAGCTTTGAATTCTTAAATCTATGGATGCCTGATGGTTGTGTGATATAGTGAAGAATGGATATTACGGATGAATGCATGACTTGGATAGATTGAAACTCTCATTGAAACTCTCATTGAAACTCTCGTTGAAACATAATTGAATAATTTAGAATTATGTTGAAACTCTCATTAAAACTATCATTGAAACATAATTGAATAATTTAGAATTATATTGAAACTCTTATTGAAACTCTCGTTGAAACATAATTGAATAATTTACAATTATGTTGAAACTTTCATTGAAACTCTTATTGAAACTCTCATTGAAACATAATTGAATAATTTAGTATTATGTTGAAACTCTTATTAAAACTCTCCTTGAAACATAATTTAAATAATTTACAATTATGTTGAAACTTTCGTTGAAACTATCATTGAATCTATCATTGAAACATAATTGAATAATTTAGAATTATGTTGAAACTCTTATTGACACTCTCGTTGAAACATAATTGAATAATTTATAATTATGTTGAAACTCTCATTGAAACTCTCATTGAAACATAATTGAATAATTTAGAATTATGTTGAAGCTCTCATTGAAACTCTAGTTGAAACTCTCGTTGAAACATAATTGAATAATTTAGAATTATGTTGAAACTCTCGTTGAAACTCTAAACTTCATTGAAACTCTCATTGAAACATAATTGTATAATTTTTTTTTGTAGATGGATGAGCATGGGCGGGAACCAGTGTGGTGGAGTTTACTGGATGACTCAAACTCACCATGATGGCACTTTTGTCAGAGATGAGTCAAGGGATTTATATGTAATTATTTATTACAATTTATTTCATACAATAATTTTAATTTGATTATCTTATTCAGTAAGATCTAACTAATTTTTCTAAATTAATATAGGAAAGAGCTACATCTCTTATTGCTGAGAGTGTCGATGACTCTACAGCATCTATGCAGAGTAGTCGCATAGAGGCCAAGGTGTTTACAGAGTTGATGGGGCTGGAGCACTACGGTTGAGTGAGGGGTTATGGAGTTGGAGTTACCCCCACTCAGTTATCTGAGGTGAGTAGACTTATGCGTGATGATGCAGATGCTGTTCATGATACACATGTTCACAGACTTGAGCATGCGATGGAGGAGATGCAATGGTCGAGTGCCGTTGCGATGGAGGAGATGCAACGGTCGAGTGCCGTAGCGATGGAGGAGATGCAATGGAGGAGTGCAGCCAAGAAAGCAGCCGATAGAGCATTGATTGATTCCATGAGAGATCACATTGAGTGCCTTACATCTCTCATACAAAAGGTTGTTCCACATCAGGTAAATACATATATTATTAAATATATATTTTTATATTAAATTAATTATTTGTCTAATATTATAGATAGTTTTGTAAATTAAATATTTTTAATTTTTCTTATAGGCTCCTGGAGCATCAGATCCTCACGGACAGGGTGACGACCTTCCTCCTACAGATCATTGACCTCGGCTCTTTTTATTTATATGTTTCATTTCATGTATTTTTAAATTTTGCGAAACTTTAAATTGTATCACTATCTCTTAATGTAATGAAATTTATATTTGAACTTTTAATTTGGATGTGAAGAATGTGTGCAATGTGATTTTGTTTGTTATGATTGCATTGAATATAGCAAGTTTAATTTAGAATTTGATCTTAATTGCACAGGTTTAATTGCATAGGTTTAATATAAACTCTTCCTGTTATTTTATTTAAAAAAAATTACATTTTGCCACGTCGGCAATTTTTAAGCTCCTTTTAAAAGCGTCGGGAAAATTACAATTGCCGACGCTTTAAATCGTCAAGAAGAGAAAATTTTTTGACGCTTTAAAGCGTCGTTTTAACTGCCGACGCTTAAAGTGTTGTGTTGTGCCGTTTCTATTAAATTATATTAAATTTTGACGCTTAAAAGTGTCGTGTTGTAGCTTTTTAAAATGTGTCGATGACTCTACAATATTTACGCAGAGTAGTCGCATCGAGGCCGAGGTATTTACAGAACTGATGGGATCGGAGCGCTACGGTCGAGTGAGGGGTTATGGAGTTGGAGTTACCCCCACTTAGTTATCTGAGATGAGTAGACTTACACATGATGCTGTAGATGCTGTTCATGATACACGTGTTTGCAGACTTGAGCATGTAATTGAGGAGATGCAACGATCGAGTGCCGTAGTAATGGAGGAGATGCAACGGTCGAGTGCAACCGAGAGAGCAGCCGACAGAGCATTGATGGATTCCATGAGAGAGCATATTGAGCGGCTTACATCTCTCGTATAAATGATTGTTCCACATAAGGTAAATACATATATTATTAAATATATAGTTTATATAAATTAATTATTTTCTAATATTCATTGATAGTTTCACAAATTAAAAATTTTTAATTTTTCTTATAGGCTTTTGGAGCATTAGATCCTCGTGGACAGGGTGACGACCTTCCTCCTCCATATCATTGACCTGGCTTTTTTTTATTTTATATCTTTCATTTCATGTATCTTTAAATTTGTGAAACTTTAAATTGTAACACTCTCTTGATGTAATGGAATTTATATTTGAAATTTTAATTGAATGTGAAGAATGTGTGCAATGTGATTTTTTTGTTATGATTGCATTGTATATAACATGTTTAATATAAATTTTATCTTAATTGCACAGGTTTAATATAACAGGTTTTAATATAATTTTTTTAAACTTTTCTTTATTTATTTAAAAAAAATAGAATGTGCCGACGCTTTAAAGTGTCGGCATGATCAATACACTCTGACTCAGCACGTCCCGACTGTTGACCCAATTGATGATTTGATGATTAACAAAACTATTTGAGTATAATATTTGAAGGCTCTGATGATTTTGATTTAGTGTTTCAGCCTATAAGACTATTGAAAGATCAAAATCAAGAGTTACAATGTGTTCTGGATCGAATCTAATGTCTAGGTAAGAATTGCAGACATTAGAGTCGACTCCGAGAATCACAGAGCCGACTCCGGAACTGGCACGGTCATTAGAGTCGACTCCGAGACTGTGAGAGTCGACTCTCACAGACGAAGCAGAAAGTCGATTTTTCTGGCTCCAACCTAGAGTCGACTCCGGGTAAGTTAGAGTCGACTCCGGAAAAGTTTCTTGTCGACCCCAGAAAAGCCAGAGACGACTCCAGAAATATCAGTTTGAAACGCCTCGAGCTAGAGCCGACTCCAGAAAAGTTAGAGTCGACTCCAACCACCTGGAACAAAAAACGAAGTTGCCAGATCAGCTCTAACGGTAACTTTTCTATTTTTACTCATTTCTAACGGATATATTTTGATGCAAGGTACACTCCAACGGATAGTTTTATTCCAAAAGAGGTGTAAAAGAAATCTATAAAAAGGGGAGTCTATTGTTCAAAAAAAAAGAGAGAAGAAAAAGAAGAGGGAAAAAACGGAAAAATCTGAAAAAGAATCTGAGATAGACAAATCCCATTTCAAAAATCTGAGAGCTTGAATCTTGAAAGGAAAACCTTCTAGCTCAAATCCACTCCACTCCAAAAGCCTCAAGAGGAATCCAAAGCGTTCAAAAATCAAAGTCTTGGAGGATTTCCCAACTTGAAGAAAGGAGATTCATTTCTTGCTTTTCAACCCTTCTCAACTGCTTCAACCACGAAGAATCGGAGCTGAGGCTTGATTCAATCCAGCAAGGAGAAGAAGAAAAGAAGAAAAGAAGAAAAGATCAAAAGCCAACCTATCTACAAATCAGGCTTTTCTAAACCTTATTCTTAATTTGTATATTTGCTCATTAAGGAGCTTTGTATCAACACAATACTATCTTATTTTTGCTAGTTCAATCTGGGGATTGAACTAGTGGAGGTAGTTATACCTCGTTAAGCTTGGAGTTTGCTTGGGTTAGTTGTGAGCCCGTGAAAAACAACGTGTAGGGTTTTGTGCTGGTAAGCCCGAGTTAAAACCAGCTGGGTTCGTTGTGCACCCGGTAAAACAACAAGTTTGAGTTGTGAGCTTGGAAAACAACTCGGCTGTAATCTAGAGAGATTATAGTGTGGACCCAAGTGAATCTTGGGAGTGGACGTAGGTGTTGGATACACCGAACCACTATAAAATCTTTGTGTTTGCCGTGCTTATTTCTCTTTCTCTATCTCTATTTATCACTGCACTTTATAGTTATTTGCATTGCCCTCATTAATCTCAAGCAAACTAATTTTAAAAAGTCTAATTTTTAAAGAACCCAATTCACCCCCCCCCCCTTGGGTTGCCATCTGGGCCAACAATTGGTATCAGAGCAAGTGCTCATTTAGAATTTGATCTCACGATCAAGGGCTAAAGATCCATATGGCAACACAAAGTTGGTTCATGTTTTGCTGAAGGTCATTCTACGAATCGACCTCCTTTATTTAATGGAACCAACTATTCATATTGGAAAGCTAGAATGAGATATTCATTCAAGCTTCGGACTATGAATTGTGGGGAGTAATAATAAATGGACCTAGTACACCCACACACCTTATTGATGGCACTATTGTTCCTAAACCCGAAAGGGATTGGAATGATAATGATAGGAGAATGGCACAACTAAATGCTAAAGCCATTAATATTTTATATTGTTCCTTAGACTCAATGAATTCAACCGAATCTCAACTTGTAATTCCGCAAAAGAAATTTGGGATAGGTTGGAAATACTCATGAAGGAACAAACCAAGTAAAAGAATCAAAATAAATATTTTGGTTCATAAATATGAATTATTTACATGGAACAAACTGAAACCATCACATGCATGTTCACTAGATTCACTGATATTGTGAATGGTTTAAAAGTCTTGGTAGAATTTATTCTAATGCTGACCTTGTGCGCAAAATTCTTAGGTCACTACCAAGATCGTGGGAAGCAAAGTCACTGCTATCCAAGAAGCAAAGGACCTCAATGCATTACCTTTAGAGGAGCTTCTAGGATCCTTAATGACCCACGAGTTGACAATGAAGCAGCATGTTGAGGAGGAAACAAAAAGAAGGAAAACTCTTGCCCTCAAGACTGCAAAAATGGAAGAGAGCAGCAGTGAAAGTAATGATGAAGATGATGAGGAAACTGCTCTCTTGGCCAAAAATTCAGAAAGTTTATGAGAAAAAGGCCCTTCCATAAAAAGAAATTTGGAGCAAGATTTGAAGGAGAAAAGGATAAGAAAAAGGACAAGGAGAAAGAAAAAGAAAAAGAGCCCTTAGTATGTTATGAGTGCAAAAAGCCAGGGCACTTTAAATATGATTGTCCTTTGCTGAAAAAGGCCTACAAGAAAAAGAAGAAAGCATACATGGCAACATGGTCTGATGAATCTTCCTTCGGAAGAAGAAGAACAAAAGGAAGTTGCCAATATCTGCTTCATGGCCAACGACGACGACAACGACAATGAGGTAAGTTCTGAAAACTCAAATGATGAATTTACATTTGATGAAATGTTTGAGGCTTTCAATGAACTTATGATTGATTTTAAATCCTTGAAAAAGAAGTATAAGTTTTTGAAAAATGACAATATTAGCTTAGCTAAAAGTAAAAATGAATTAGCTTTAGAAGTTAAGAACTTAACTAATGAAAAAGAAGAACTTAGGAAAGAAAGAGAAAATATTAATCAAGAAATAGATTTTGAAATCTGAAACTAAAAACTCAACAAAAGATTTAAAAGATCAATTAGAAACTTTAGCTTTAGAAAAAGAACAATCTCTAAAGAAATGACTCTCTTAAGAAAGATGTTAAAAAATATAAAGACATTGTTGAGAAATTCACTTTAAGTTCAACTAAACTTAACATGATCTTAGATAGTCAAAAAGCTGTTTTTGACAAAGCAGGTTTAGGATATAACACATTAAGGAAACAAAAATCTAAAGAATATTTTTATAAAAGCCAACCAAAGTAATATAACTTGTTTCAAATGTAATGAAAAAGGTCATAAATCATTTGAATGCAAAACGTTAAATAATAACAACAAGTTAAATGTTAAAGCAAAGAAAATATGGGTTCCGAAAGGAACAATTTTTGTTGCTGCTAACCATGAAGGACCCAAGAAAGCTTGGGTACCTAAACATAAAGTTTAAATTATGTTGCAGGAATGTCTTGTAGCCAAAAGATCAAAGAAAAAGTGGTACCTTGATAGTGGCTGCTCAAGACATATGACGGGTGACAAAGATGAATTCATCACCCTGAAGAAAAGAAAGGTGGAGTTGTGACGTTTGGCGATAACGGTAAAGGTCAAATTATGGGCCTTGGTAAAGTTCGCATAACTCCATCTATTTATTGATAATGTACTTTATGTTGATGGTTTAAAGCATAATTTAATTAGTATAAGCCAATTATGTGATAAAACTTTAATGTTTCATTTAAATCTTCTATATGCACTGTAACTAATTCCATTGATGATAGCATTGTTTTTACTGGTTATAGACATGGCAATGTTTACTTAGTTGACTTAGAAAATTATCTGAAAGTAGTCATTGCTTAATTGCTGACAATGCTAACATAAATGAATTGGTTGGTTGTGGCATCGTAGATTAGGTCATGCAAGCACACACCTTATTTCAAAACTAATTAAAATGGATTTAGTTAAAGGATTACCTAAATTAGATTTTGAAAATAACAAAATATGTGATGCATGTCAATTTGGAAAACAAACTAGAAGTTCTTTCAAATCTAAAAATGTTGTTTCAACTTCTAGGGCTTTAGAGCTACTTCACATGGATCTTTTCGGACCAACTAGAACCACAAGTCTAGGAGGAAAGAAATATGGTCTAGTGATTGTAGATGATTATTCTAGATATACTTGGGTAATGTTTTTAGCTCACAAAGATGAGACTTTCTCGATATTTCCTGAAATTCTTCAAGAAAGTCACAAATGAGAAAAACACTACTATAGTATCTCTAAGAAGTGATCATGGAACAGAATTTGAAAATCACTTATTTGAAAGTTTTGCACTGAAAATGGAATTAATCATAATTTTTCAGCCCCTAGGACTCCACAGCAAAATGGTGTAGTTGAAAGAAAAATAGGACTCTAGAAGACATGGCCCGTACCATGCTATGCGAAAGTAACTTACCAAAGTATTTTGGGCGGAAGCAATTAACACAGCATGTTACATCTTAAATAGAGCTTTAATAAGACCAATATTAAAGAAAACACCTTATGAATTATGGAATGAAAGAAAACCAAATATAAAATACTTTCATGCATTTGGATGTAAATGTTTCATTCATAATAATGGTAAAAACAACTTAGGAAAATTTGATGCTAAATCTGATGAAGGAATTTTTCTAGGTTATTCAACAACTAGTAAAGCTTATAGAATCTTTAACAAGAAAACCTTAGTAGTTGAAGAATCCATACATGTAGTTTTTGATGAATCTTTAGCAACTGGATCTGAAAAGATTGATGATGAGGAAGATACAAACATAATTGAAAAAGATCTTGAAAAACTTAATATTGAAGTATCTTCTGATCATGAGCAAGAAGCTAAAGATGATGATTCACATAAGGACGATGATGTCAATATTGATCATAATGATATAGATCTTCCAAGAGACTGGAGATATGCTCATAGTCATCCCAAGGAATTGATTATAGGTGATCCATCTCAAGGAATAAGAACTAGATCATATATGAGAAATATTAGTAATCATCTTGCATTTGTATCACAAATTGAACCTAAAACTATAGAAGAAGCTGAAAAAGATAATAATTGGATGTTAGCAATGCAAGAAGAATTAAATCAATTTACAAGAAATAATGTATGGACTTTAGTTGAAAGACCTAAAAATCATTCAGTAATAGGATCAAAATGGGTTTTCGAAATAAACTAGATGAAAATGGCATAGTAATTAGAAACAAAGCTAGATTGTTGCAAAAGGATATAATCAAGAAGAAGGTATTGATTTTGATGAAACCTTTGCACCTGTAGCTAGATTAGAAGCCATTAGGCTATTACTTGCATTTGCATGTCATATGAACTTTAACTTATTTCAAATGGATGTAAAAAGCGCATTTTTAAATGGATTTATAAATGAAGAAGTTTATGTAGAACAACCACCAGGTTTTGAAGATCACGAATTTTCAAATCACGTTTTTAAATTGCACAAAGCTTTATATGGTTTGAAACAAGCACCTAGAGCTTGGTATGATAGGTTAAGTAAATTCTTAATTGAAAATGATTTCACAAGAGGAAATGTTGATAAAACATTATTTTTGAAAAGAAAAAGTAAAGATTTACTTGTAGTACAAATATATGTTGATGACATTGTTTTTGGTGCTACTAACGATTCTCTATGTCAAGAATTTGCAAAGTTAATGCAGGGAGAATTCGAGATGAGCATGATGGGAGAACTCAACTTCTTCCTTGGACTCCAAATCAAACAAAGCAAAGAGGGTATCTTTATCAACCAAACAAAGTACACAAGAGAATTCTAAAGAAGTTTGGTATGGAATCAATTAAACCCCTCGGAACACCAATGAGTCCTTCATGCAAGCTGGACAAAGATGAAGAAGGTAAAAAGGTTGATCAAAAGTATTATCGAGGTATAATCGGATCCCTTCTTTATTTAACAGCAAGTAGACCAGATATTATGTTTTCTGTATGTTTATGTGCTAGATTTCAATCTGAACCTAAAGAATCACATTAATAGCTGTTAAAAGAATACTAAGATACTAAGTGGAACAAAAAATGTAGGTTTATGGTATTCTAGAGACTCCACATTAAATCTAATTGCATACTCAGATTCTGATTATGCCGGATGCAAGTTAGATAGAAAAAGCACAAGTGGTGCATGCCAATTTTTAGGAAGTAACTTAATCTCATGGTTTAGCAAAAAGCAAAATTCGGTTGCATTATCTACTGCGGAAGCAGAATATGTTGCAGCTGGAAGTTGCTGTGCTCAAATCCTATGGATTAAGAGACAACTTGAAGACTATGGTATCACACTTGATAAGACACCCATAAGATGTGATAATACAAGTGCAATAAATCTTACTAAAAATCCAATTCAACATTCAAGAACAAAGCATATTGAAATAAGATATCACTTTATAAGAGAACATGTAGCCAATAATGAAATTTGTCTTGATTATGTGAATACTGAAGAACAACTTGCAGATATATTAACAAAACCCTTAAGTGAAGAAAGATTTTGTTATCTTAGAGGAGAATTAGGAGTTTGTGATCCTTTGGAATAGTTTTCTGAAACTCTTAAGGACATCAATCTAGATTTCATCATTTTCTTGAAAAATCTTGATATTTCAATAAGGAAATCTATCTAGATCTTGATTCAATGTTTCCCCAATTGCTAAAGAACTTTAATCTATAATTTGATGATTAATTTGAATAGTTTCAAATGCTTGAAACTCAATTTTTTATCTCTGAAACTGTTAGAGTCGACTCTGACAGTTTGCGGAGTCGACACCTGAGTTTTTGATTTTCTGTCTAAGTGATTAGAGCCGACTCTGGCTTTTGTGGAGCCGACTCTAATACGAGCGCTGACAGACTTTCTGGCTCGGAGCCGACACCCAGTTTTCGGGAGTCGACTCTAAGTCGAGTTAGGTCAAAAATAAAAAGGCGGAGTCGACCCCCAATCATTCCAATCGTCTCCTAAACCGTTCCTAAGAACTCCAAAACTTTTCCAACTTCCCCAAATCCACTCAAAACCCCTGATTAACTTCCAATCCTCTCAATGGCACCAAAGAGGCGCGGATTCGTCGCTGGAGCATCCGTTCCAACGAGAAGACGCACGGTTCGAAGGCAACCATCGCCTTCTTCCTCTTCGGCCACTCAAGAGGATTCTCCACCTTCACCCTCATCTCCTAAGGTTGATCAATTAGCTGGTAAGACCATTACCACTGGGAGAAAAGTTAATTTTGATTTATTTGAATCGGAGGGTTTCTCTATTGGAAGAAATTTAAGGGATATGGGATGGGAGAAAGTGTGCTCACTAGATTTGCCCACATATCCGGCATTGGTAAGGGAGTTTTATAATGGATTAAGCAGAGGAGAAGGAGGATTGATAAGCACAGTGAGAGGAACTAGGGTTATGGTAACAACTGAGATTCTTGGAACCCTATTAGAAATGCCCACTGTTGGTTTAATGGAATGTCAACTTAATGACAGAAGTGGTGCACTATCAAGGATGCTAGGAAGAGATGTGACTGAGTTCGAAGAGATCTTTGCAAATCAGTTAAACCTAGAACTCAGATTATTGCATAATATATGTGGTAGAATCTTATTTCCAAAAATAGGGAGATTCGAGTATGTCTCGGAGCGAGACGTTCTGATGATGGACTGCATTATACTGGAGGCCAGTCAATTTAGCTGGCATGATGATAGGTTACATGGCAGAGGCAGCTACTAAGAAAAGATCAACACTGCCATACGGTATGATTCTGACATTAGTTTTTAGAAGCCAGGGTGTGCTCATAATGGAAAATGAACCTTTAAGAAAACTGAGACACACTGATTATTACAGCACTTCTACTATTCATAGAATGGGATTTAAGAAAGTTAATGGTGTTTGGATGAGGAGAGAGGAAAGAACAGATAGGGATGGTGCAGAGGGAACCAGACTAGAAGAAATCCCGGGACCATCTACTGCGGGACCATCAGTCCCTGATTCATCTTTTGCGGGACCTTCGTCTGCTGGACCTTCGGAGGCCGGACCGAGTTCTATTCCATCACCTCCACATCAGCCTATAACAAATTCTGGAAGATTTTCTAATGAACAACTTGATCAGTTAAGAAGCTTACTTGCTGAGTATGACAGTCACAGGTCAAATGAAATTAATCAATTGAAGGATGACTTTAATCAGTTAAAAGAAGAATTAAATTCGAGACTGGACATGCTATCCTTTACCTTAGGCAGTTCTGTAGAATCCTTTGGAGCTGAGCTTCACAAGATCTTCGAAAGGATGGAAGGCATTGCCGATGGATCAGGATCGTATGTTCATGCAACGGGTCAATTGAAGAAGGATATTGACCTTGCAGTCTCTCAAATCGAAGCTAGCCTTGAAAATTTTAAGAAAGCACAAAAAGATGATGTAATGGAGATAATAGGTCATCTAAAGAAAATTGTATTCAAGCACATTTGATCTTGTTTTGAGTTTGATAGCTTGTACTTAGGAAGTTTTTGATTATCCAATGTATTTCATTTTGAAATGTAAATGAATCAACTGATGTAATGGTTCTTGCATATGAAATACAATTTCACTTTTTCAAATTTTGATTGATTGGATTCCTATGCTTTATTGAGATTATAAATTTTTCTTTACTCTCCTTATTGCTAATAACAAAAAAGGGGGAGAGATAGTTGTGTATATGCAAAGAAAGAAAGATTTGAATAATATGCATAAAGAAAGAAAGAAAGGGGGAGAATTAATTGTTTATGCAAAATGAATTGAAATGTTAATCTGTTAAAATTTGATGCTTATATATAAGAGGAGCTACTCAATGCAGGGGGAGCTTAACAAAAAGCTCATTTACAATCTTATGCACATTAAGTTTAACAATTCAATATTGATGGATTATATTGAACTCATGTACAATTTTAAAGTTTACATTGAACATTGGCATCAAAACCTTAATTTCAATGTTTTAAAGTTAAAATGACTATAATCCTTAGTTTGATTGAATTTTTGAATGCATATACTCAAAGTTTTTGTTATCATCAAAAAGGGGGAGATTGTTGACCCAATTGATGATTTTGATGATTAACAAAACTATTTGAGTATAATTTTTGAAGGCTCTGATGATTTTGATTTAGTGTTTCAGCCTATAAGACTATTGAAAGATCAAAATCAAGAGTTACAATGTGTTCTGGATCGAATCTAATGTCTAGGTAAGAATTGCAGACATTAGAGTCGACTCCGAGAATCACAGAGCCGACTCCGGAACTGGCACGGTCATTAGAGTCGACTCCGAGACTGTGAGAGTCGACTCTCACAGACGAAGCAGAAAGTCGATTTTTCTGGCTCCAACCTAGAGTCGACTCCGGGTAAGTTAGAGTCGACTCCGGAAAAGTTCTTGTCGACCCCAGAAAAGCCAGAGACGACTCCGGAAATATCATTTTAAAACGCCTCGAGCTAGAGCCGACTCCAGAAAAGTTAGAGTCGACTCCAACCCACCTGGAACGAAAAAAAGTTGCCAGATCAGCTCTAACGGTAACTTTTCTATTTTTACTCATTTCTAACGGATATATTTTGATAGAAGGTACACTCCAACGGATAGTTTTATTCCAAAAGAGGTGTAAAAGAAATCTATAAAAAGGGGAGTCTATTGTTCAAAAAAAAAGAAGAGAAAAGAAAAAAAAAGAAAAAGAAAATCTGAGATAGACAAATCCCATTTCAAAAATCTGAGAGCTTGAATCTTGAAAGGAAAACCTTCTAGCTCAAATCCACTCCACTCCAAAAGCTCAAGAGGAATCCAAAGCGTTCAAAATCAAAGTCTTGGAGGATTTCCCAACTTGGAGAAAGGAGATTCGTTCTTGCTTTTCAACCCTTCTCAACTGCTTCAACCACGAAGAATCGGAGCTGAGGCTTGATTCAATCCAGCAAGGAGAAGAAGAAAAGAAGAAAAGAAGAAAAGATCAAAAGCCAACCTATCTACAAATCAGGCTTTTCTAAACCTTATTCTTAATTTGTATATTTGCTCATTGAGGAGCTTTGTATTCACACACAATACTTATCTTATTTTTGCCTAGTTCAATCTGGGGGATTGAACTAGAGGAGGTAGTTTTACCTCGGGTTAAGCTTGTTTAAGCTTGGGTTAGTTGTGAGCCCGTGAAAAACAACGTGTAGGGTTTTGTGCTGGTAAGCCCGAGTAAAACCAGCTGGGTTCGTTGTGCACCCGGTAAAACAACAAGTTTGAGTTGTGAGCTTGGAAAACAACTCGGCTGTAATCTAGAGAGATTATAGTGTGGACCCAAGTGAATCTTGGGAGTGGACGTAGGTGTTGGATACACCGAACCACTATAAAATCTTTTGTGTTTGCAGTGTCTCATTGTCTCTTTATCTATCTCTATCTTACTCACTGCACTTTATAGTTATCTTGCATTTGCCCTCATTAATCTCAAGCAAACTATTTTAAAAAGGGCTAATTTTTAAAGAACCCAATTCACCCCCCCTCTTGGGTTGCCATCTGGGCCAACACCGATGCTTTTATAAAGCATTAGGAAAATTGCCATTGAAGCGTCGGCATATCACGATGATCTTGCCGATGCTTTAAAGCATTGGCTAGATCAACCTATACCGATGCTTTAAAGCATCTGTATGACACAATGCTTTGCCAACGCTTTTTAAAAGCATCGGCAAATAATGTCTCCACCCCCAACGTCACGATGTGTGACAATATTTGTCGATGCTTTAAAGCGTCGATAAATCAAGAATTTGTTGTAGTGTCACCAAGCATGGATGTGTTAGCCAGACATTAAAATATGAGATTGAAAGTCTATTCATGTAGGTAAACAATGTAATTTGAGCTTGCGGATCCCTAATATAGTAAGTATTCAATGTCTCATATTTTGATGTTATAGAACTAAAACATGCATTTATAAAATGTATATGTGATACCCCAAATTTAGTCACACATTGGATGATGAAAATAAAAGTATTATATACTTGTTGCTGCTGAAATATGTCCTCCGACTCGGGCACGTTCGGGCTTCGAGATGGGCTTCCTCCTGGGCGGACCTGCAATACAGTCCTTATGCGAGAGGCATTGGGGGTGGCCCTCTACGGAAGACCCTCTGATGCTCATGTCAGTGGAGATCTGCAATCAACAAAAATGAGGAAAAGGCTCTCGCTGAAGAGTCTCTCCAGGGTTCTGAGCAGATCGCTAATGGCGGAAGCTAAGGCAAAAGGAGAGAGGGTGCCAGTGAGCAAGTGCGCATACCTGAGGAGTCGGCAGATGACTCTATTTATAGAGGATCACCTAATTCCCTAGGGGGCATCGTGGGTCCAAAAGTCGTTAGGATCTGAATCCAGTTTGCTATGAGGTCAGTAGGATTTGTATCTTGTTGGTTAGAGGATCGACGGCTAGGAGAGCTTGTTGATGTCTCGAGATTTGGTGAGGACATAGGCTCCAGGGCTCTAGGCCACTCTCATGGGTCCTAGGCCACTCCCAGATATAATTTCTATTTGGAATCTTACGAATTCGAGTTCTCCCGCGCCGAATTCAACAGAGGTATAGATATTGCTCGGGCTAGGCCGAGCGATGGGAGAAATTGGCTAGAGAGGCCGAAAGATGACATAGCTCGGGGGGCCGAGAGATGATACAGCTCGGCTAGAGGGGCCAAGAGATCATATAGCTCGGCTGGGGCCGAGAGTTGTTATAGCTCGGTTAGAGGGGCCGAGAGATCATATAGCTCGGCTAGGGGCTGAGAGACGATATAGCTCGGCTAGAGGGGCCGAGAGATGATATAGCTTGGCTAGAGGAGCCGAGAGATGATATAGCTCGGCTGGAGCCGAGAGATGTGATCCTCACCTTGGGAATCCTTGGCTCGGCGAGGGGCTAAGGTGCCCCACCTTATCGAGGCTGACTTATCTCTGGCGGGTGTCGCACAACGAGTAAGAATCAGGGCTAGCCATAGCCATGTGCACGATTATTGATACACAGCAATATTATCCCTCAACACATGCCCCCCACTCCCTAGTTCGAAGCATAGGTTTGGGCGTAGGGAGTATAATTTCAGGTGGTATGACTTGGACGGAGGGATCTGGGTTTGACAGCCTACGCAATGATGCCCTATTTAATGCTGCGTGGCCATCGTGCCTTTGTGGGATGTGCCTTTACGGGGCGCGTCACATAAGGCTCCTTTGGGGCAACGGTTGGGGAATTGCCACGTGGCAAATCCTAATTTTTACGGCATCTGCAATGACGTCTCCGGGCGTCTTGGTTGAGATGCCCTATCTTTCTCTTAAGGCAGTTTCTTTGCGGGAAAGTATAGTCGAAACAGCGTCGTTCCTATTCGCAACGCTCTTTCATTCCTCTTTGGAGAATCTTGTTGAGGGGTAAAATTACTGTGTATCAATAATCGTGCACATGGCTAAGGCTAGCCTGATTCCTACTCACTGTGTGACACCCGCTAGAGATAAGTCAGCCTTGATAAGTTGGGGCGCCTTAGCCCCTCGCCGAGCCAAGGATTCCCAAGGCGCGGATTACATCACTCAGCCCTAGCTGAGCTATATCATCTTTCGTCCCCTCTAGCCGAGCTATATCGTCTCTCGGCCCCTAGCCGAGCTATATCGTCTCTCGGCCCCAGCCGAGCTATATCATCTCTCGGCCCTTCTAGCCGAGCTATATGATCTCTCGGCCCCTAGCCGAGCTATATGATCTCTCGGCCCCTCTAGCCGAGCTGTATCATCTCTCAGCCCCAGCCAAGCTATATGATCTCTCATTCCCTCTAGCCGAGCTGTATCATCTCTCGACTCTAGCCGAGCTATGTCATCTTTCGACCTCTCTAGCTGATCTCTCCCATCGCTCGGCCTAGCCTGAGCGATATCTATACCTATAGAATTCGCGCGCGGGAGAACTCGAATTCGTAAGATTCTAAATAGAAATCATATCCGGGAGTGGCCTAGGACCCGCGAGAGTGGTCTAGAGCCCTGGAGCCTATGTCTTCGCCAAATCTTGAGACATCAACAAGCTCTCCTAGTCTTCGATCCTCTAACCAACAAGATACGAATCCTACTGACCTCATAACACACTGGATTCAGATCCTAACGACTTTTGGACCCACGATGCCCCCAGGGAATCAGGTGATCCTTTATAAATAGAGTCGTCTGCCGACTCCTCAGGTATGCGAACTTGCTCACTGGCACCCTCTATCCTTCTGCCTTAGCTTTCGCCATTAGTGCTATGCTTAGAGCCCTGGAGAGACTCTTCAACGATAGCCTTCTCCTTATTTTTGTTGAATGCCGATCCCTACTGACTTGAGCATTGGAGGGTCTTCCGCAGAGGGCCACCCCCAACGCCTCTCGCGTAAGGACTGTTTTACAGGTCCGCCCAGGAGGAAGCCCATCTCGAAGCCTGAACGCGCCCGAGTCGGAGGACAGATTTCAGCAGCAACAATACTTATAACTCAAGTCCATTTGCTACTATAAACTTTCAGTCAAATTTTTGGAACATGTGGTTTTCATCCTGTTAACAAGTTAATTAGGCTAGCATGTGGGTTTAGGGCGTTAAAAATGGTATCAGAGCCGACCTAAGTGTGTAAAAGTTGATGGGCATTAGGAAAGGGGAAGAGATTGTGATGCCTCATATTTAGTTCCACATTGGATAGAAAAAAAAAAGTCTTATATGCTTATAACTTAAGTCCACTTGCTACCATAAACTTTCATTCGAGTTTTGTGCCATGTGGTTTCGGCCCGCCCATTAACAAGTTAATTGGTGAACAGATAAGCTTCGGACATTACAGTATGTTAGTATCTTATTGCCATACCTTGCATCCTATAGGAACCTATTTTTGTCTCTATTGGTTGATTTTATACTTGCCATAGCTCTATTATTGTGCATGTATTAACAACAAAAAAAGTATTGCTTTACGGTTGCTTGATCCTCTTTCCAAATTTTCTTTTCTAAATCACAAACTTTTTATTTCTTTATTTAAATTCTCAAATGAACTTTTAATTAAATAGAGTTGTCCTTATGTTACTATTTTCTTTTAGCCATGTCCAAGGCTCTAGAAAGAGAAAGATGTCTTCTAACATTCCATAATATGTAAGAATTGAAAGCTACTACATATATTAATTAGTGCAATATCATATACCTGATTATTTTGCTCAAGTGCTTACCAAATCTTAAATCTTCTAATATAATTCACGAGGTAGCCACCATTATTGAGATATTAACCTTATTTCAAAAGAGTGAGTTTCCATTTAGATAAATATATTATGGAAGTAGAAGCTCTAAAAATATAGTGAATGATCCATTGTGACAAACTTCATTATAACCTCTAATCTTTAATTTGGTATAGTGAGCTGGTTCTTGCCATAACACCTCTAGTAATATGCCATCCATTGGGCTCAAAATTTCTCACACACTAATATTGCTTGGTTGCCATGTGTTCTTTCTACCAATATTCATAAGGTCGACATGGAAAGCATATAAATATTTTGACTAGATTCAAGAGTGTGAAACAATTAATCCAAGGTCTTTAATTTTAGATGTTACGCAATAGTTGTGACTTTGGTTATGAACTTACTGTATGTTCCAATAAGGTGGTTATAGATACTAGGCATGTGCTCTCATCAGTCAGAACCCTCAAATATAAAATGGCAATGAATCATCTCAGACAACCAACCATTAATTGATGGTTTGGGTTCTCCTTCCTTGACCACGGTGAGGGAAAAGGAAAGGCCTAAGTTTGGATTTTGTTAGAGCTGATAACCTAGAACATGAGGTTCAATTATTCATGCAAAAATTGCTAAACATCATGATAAGAAGGATAGCATGTGTGGTTGATTTGGGTTTCAAAACAAAATGAACATGCTCACCAAGCTGCACAAATATCGGAACGAACATAGGCTTAGCTAGGGCCCTACTCCATTCCTTCAAGAGAGCAGCTCCATCCCCCATTCACCCCATACGGGATGAACAACTTAGTTTCATCCCCTATTGTGAACTATTCATGGCACATAATTGAATTTCAGAGAGAGATGGTAGGAAAGAATAATAGAAAATAATAAGAAAAAGGTAATTCTTGAGATCAATATGAGTATAAACAATGCCTCTTGATTTTGTCCAATAGAAACACATGTAATTTTAGGATTAAAACTTTACACTAGGTAACAAAAGATGTTGGTTTTTCTCCATTAAGCGTATCAGTTAGATATGATTAAGGTGGATTAAAGTGGTCCTATATTCCGATATCGAGGGATTACGTGAATTTAAATTTTGAATTTGAATTCACATTAAGATAAGAATCGCTCAACCATATCTGTTTAAAGTGGCACCCTCTGTGATGGACAAATAAGGCATAAAGGATTATAAAACAGAAAGGTCCCTGCGCCTGGTCTTATCGAGAAAGTTTACACCATCGCTGAGAGACCGCAAGGTGTGGAAGATCCTTACCCTCATCTGGAAGAAAATCAACAGCAATGGCTGGAGGTATTTATCGATCTTTTCTTTATTATTTAGGATAAATATATTGGTCCCATATTTCCGCATATATGTTAGGGATCAGTATATTTAATTTCAGTCTATCATTTGGTATCAGAGCGTTTAAAAATACATCTGTCTTAATTATTAGGATTGTTTCCATTAATATACGATATGATAAAATCTCCGTGAATAATCTTTATGTCATTTATTTGATAAGAGGGACAAGACATTCTTGATTTCTATTTCTCTCATTTAGGGATAGTCCAAAGGGAAGGCTACTGGTAGTACCCTGGATTATTTTACCCAACGGGCGTACGGTAGGGATATTAGGGACGTACCAATAAGGGAGGCTGCTGTAGTATCTTGGTGCGTTTGACCCAACTACCTGCATACTGGGAGAGTTAATAGGTCATCAAGAATTATCTGAAAGGGCATTAGATCTAATAAACTCTTAATATTTAGTTTATTTTATTTAGTTTTATTTAAGAGATGCATCGGTAAGATTTATGCCATGAAGCATGTACCTATCTGTTCGCTCACCCTTTTTTGATATAGTTTAAATAAAGATAAATCCAATGTGTCACGATCAAATCACCATGAGAGGAAGTGTGGGCTTCCTTACAGGATGAGGATGGATAAAAGATGCGCTGGCCATACAGAATAAAAAAAAATCCATATTTCTTGGATTTCTCCAATTCTTGGGCCAAACGTTCGATGTCCAATGGAGCCTATCCAATGCGCCTTTTCTTCCTTCACAGGAGTTTTCCCATGAAGTCAAATTCCAATAAAGTCTCCAATAAAGTCTCTTTTGTGGAGCGAAAACATGGTGGGGCTACGTTAAAAAAAAATAGCCGCCTGGGCCAGCGCATTTAGACTTTTAAAAAAAAGGGCAACGCCCAGGCGCTACCAGCGCCTGGGTGGGCCAAGCATTGGAGCACTGGCCCAGAGCCTAGGGCAGCAGGTGCTGGATCGCTGGACCTAGCGCCTGGCTGGCCCAGCCATCTGGGCCAGCAGTCAGGCTGGGCCATACGCTTAGCCTGAGCCAGCTACCAGGTTGGGCCATGTGCCCGATCTGAACTGTAGCATACTGGATTGCAACAATTTGGGCTACATCATATCTGATTCGAAATTTTTTTGAGGTGATTGAGAGATTTTTGATTAAATTAAACTATTAGAATTGGGTGAGGATGACGGGCTGCTGGTTCGTTCATTAAGTGGTTGGGCCATTGGCCTGGCCTATTTATGTTCAATTATATTTAGAATTCGTGTGTATAAATTTTGTGAATTATGCATACATCTTAAGTGACATAATTGAGCATAAAATTTAAATAATATCTAAGTGATAAATACAATTGAATAATTGAGGAGTAGCCACAGCATTCTTAATTATAAAATTATATAATAAAGTTAATAAATCACATAAATAATAGACATTAATTGTAATTAATTATATAAATATAATAAAATTCATCCCACATGAATTTTGTTATATTTATATAATTAATTAGGATAAAATATCAAATTATATTTTTCTAATCTACCCACAGGAATTAGAAAGAAGGAACATAATTTGATAGTTTTATCATACATACTTAAGTGAATCTAATTGAATTAAAGCTTTAGCCCACAGGCAAGTTTTATGTCAGTAGATTTACTATTTATATAATTAATTAAGATAAAATATTAAATTATATTTTTTTAATCTATCCACAGTAATTAGAAAGAAGGAACAAAATTTGATAGTTTTATCATACAGACTTAAGTAATCTAATTGAATTAAAGCTTTAGCCCACAGGCAAGTTTTATGTTAGCAGATTCACTATTTATATAATTAATTAAGATAAAATATTAATTATATTTTTCTAATCTACCCATAGGAATTAGAAAGAAGGAACATAATTTGATAGTTTTATCATACAGACTTAAGTGAATCTAATTGAATTAAAGCTTTAGCCCATAGGCAAGTTTTATGTCAGCAGATTCACTATTTATATAATTAATTAAGATAAAATATCAAATTATATTTTTTTAATCTATCCACAGGAATTAGGAAGAAGAACATAATTTGATAGTTTTATCATACAGACTTAAGTGAATCTAATTGAATTAAAGCTTTAGCCCACAGGCAAGTTTTATGTCAGTAGATTCACTGTTTTATATTTATATAATTAATTAAGATAAAATATCAAATTATATTTCTAATCTACCCATAGAATTAGAAAGAAGGAACATAATTTGATAGTTTTATCATACAGACTTAAGTGAATATAATTGAATTAGAGCTTTAGCCCACAGGTAAGTTTTATGTCAGTAGATTCACTGGTTTCTAAATGCATAATTTATATTGGTAAAGCATTTTATTAGCCTCAATTTTTGATAATAAGCATGTATGTTTGAATTTTGCAGTTATGCAACCTGTAAATTTCTCTGAAATAAAATGTGACATACCTGAATTGATGGGTGATAACTATAAGGTTTGAAAGGAAAGAATTCTCCTTCATCTAGGCTGGATGGACATTGATTATGCTATAAAGAAGGATGAACCATCTTCAGTAACTCAAACCAGCACTCCTAGTGAGATTGCGATTTATGAACGTTGAGGAGCGATCTAATCACTTGAGTACAATGTTCATAAAGACAAAATCTCTGTTGGTATACGTGGTTCAGTCGATAAGCATAAGAATATCAGGAAGCTATTAAAAGCCATTGATGAGCAATTCAGGACTTCAGTCAAAGCTCTTGTCAGTTATGAATCTAATATGGCTGATGTTATTTATAACACATGGTGGATTGATTCTGGTTCTACGATCCACATTTGCAATACTTTGCAGGGTATGCAAAACCTAAGGAAGCCAGTAGGAAGTGAGCTGTATCTCTTCAGAAATAAGATACGTTCACATGTGGAAGCTATAGGGACATGCACTTTAGTTCTTAGTAGTGGTTTTATTTTAAATTTGGAAAGGACCTTTTATACCTAGTTTTCTAGGAATTTAATTTCAGTTTCAAGACTTGTACCTTTGGGTTATTCCTTTAACTTTTCAGATACTTCTTCAGTTTATATTATAAATCTAAACTTGTTGGGAATGGTACTTTGTATGATGGTATTTTCTATATTAATTTACAAAATCATACCACTCATGATGTGATGCATGTTAGGGCTAGCATGAAAAGATGTGTTGTAAATGATAACTCTTCTATGTTGTGGCATCGGAGATTGGGACATATCTCCATAGATAGAATCAAGAGGTTAGTGAATGAAGGAGTACTCAATACTTTGGACTTCACTGACTTTGATACTTGTGTGGACTGCATTAAGGGCAAGCAGATGAATAAGTCAAAGAAAGGTGCCAAGAGGAGTTCATACCTATTAGAGATCATACACACGGACATTATTGTCCGGATATAGATTTTCATGGTCCGAAATACTTTATCTGCTTCATTGATGATTACTCACAATTTATGTATCTCTACTTGCTTCATAATAAGAACAGAGCATTAGATGCCTTTAAGGTATTCAAGGCAGAAGTACAGACACAATGTGGAAAGCAAATCAAAATTGTGAGATATGATAGAGGAGGTGAGTATTATGGGAGATACACAGAAGATGGACAAATGCCTGGTCCATTTGCGAAGTTCCTTCAAGAACATGGGATTGTTGCCCAATACAGTTTACCTGGCTAACCTGATCATAATGGTGTAGTAGAAAGAAGGAACCAAACATTGATGGACATGGTGAGGAGCATGATTAGCAGCTCCAAACTACCTAGGTCCTTGTGGACAGAAGCTCTCAAAATGACTGTGTACATATTAAATCGGGTTCCAACTAAGGCTATTTCTAGAATGCCATTTGAGTTATTTAAAGGTTGAAAACCAAGTTTGCGATATGTACGCATATGGGGATGCCCATGTGAAGTGAGAGTATACAGTCCACAAGAGAAAAAGCTAGACCCTAGGACCATTAGTGGGTATTTTGTTGGATATGCCGAGAGGTCCAAGGGATATAGATTTTACTGTCTATCTCACATAACTAGGATTGTGGAATCGAGAAATGCCAAATTTCTTGAGAATGACTTGATCAGTGGGAGTGATCAATTGTAGAGCATGATTCCTGAAAGGGAGCATTCTGATGTTCAACCTCCACTTCAAATGATAGACTGATTATCGTTCATAGTGCCCCTCAAGATCAAATGGGCATTATACAATAGTCGTTGAAATTTCACAATTTGCTGATAATGAACTAGTAGATCCAGTCTCTCATGAGTTAACAGAGATAGTTGAACAATCAACTCCTCCAGAGGAGGTTGTTACAACATTAAGAAGATCTACAAGAGAAAAGAAATCAATAATTTCTAGTGACTATATTGTTTATCTTCAAGAGTCGGACTATAATATGGAGCTAAAAATGATCCTGAAACATTTTCACAAACCATGAATTGTAAGGAATCCAATTTATGGTATGATGCTATGAAAGATGAGATGAATTCTATGGCAGTTAATGGAGTCTGGGATCTTGTTGAGTTGCCTGATGGAGCAAAAGCCGTTGCTATAAATGGGCCTTTAAGACCAAGAAAGACTCGTTAGGCAACATTGAGCGATATAAGGCAAGACTCATTGCTAAGGGATTCACTCAAAGGGAGGGAATTGATTACAAGGAGACATTTTCTCCTGTATCTATGAAAGATTCCTTCCGCATTATCATGGCACTTGTTGCAGATTTTGATTTAGAGTCACTTGTTGCACATTTTGATTTAGAGTTGCAACAAATGGATGTGAAAACTGCATTTCTTAATGAAGATCTAGAGGAAGAGGTTTATATGAAACAACCTGAAGGTTTTTCCTCTAGTGATAATGAGCAATTAGTACGCAAGCTTAAAGATCTATATATGAATTAAAACAAGTCTTTCGACATGGTACTTAAAATTTCATGATGTGATTTCTTCATT
Organism: Calamus simplicifolius; assembly: GCA_900491605.1. Classification (NCBI taxonomy): domain Eukaryota; kingdom Viridiplantae; phylum Streptophyta; class Magnoliopsida; order Arecales; family Arecaceae; genus Calamus; species Calamus simplicifolius. The sequence goes on from UESW01003856.1 coordinate 870,574, forward strand.
TGGATTTGTAGAGAACATCATGGATCAATGTATATACCAGAAGGTTAGTGGGAGCAAAATTTTTTTCTGATCCTATATATAGATGATATTTTACTTGCAACCAATGATAAAGGTATGTTAATGAGGTGAAATAATTTCTCTCTAGAATTTTGACATGAAAAGATATGGGTGATGCCTCTTATGTCATTGGCATTAAAATTCAAAGAGACAGACTTCGAGGTTTTAGGTCTATCTCAAGAAACCTATATCAATAAAATTTTAGAGAGATTTCGGATGAAAAATTATTCACCGAGTATACACTATAATAAATTCGTGCTATCCCGACGCTAAAAATGTTGTTTGCCAACACTTAAAAGCATCAAAAAATATTGTCCCGATGCTTTTAGATGCGTTGAAAAACCGAGTGGGGACAAAAAATCTCGACGCTTTGGAAAAGCTTCGGAAAGCATCGGGATATCCCGACGCTTTTAAGCGTCGATAAATATTGATCTTCCACTTTTGCTTTGCCAACGCTTTAAAGCGTCGGCAACACTTTTTTAAAAAAAAAAAACAAAAAAAAACATTTCTTTCTTAAGTTTCTTCCTGATTTATTTCACGACAATCAATTTCAGCACAGAAATTTTCATCACTTCTAAATCAACAGAAAGAGGAAAAGCGAAGAGGAGCATAAGAATAAACATCAAACGGAAAAGGAGATACCTTTCCTCTCTATTTCCTTCGACGTTACGAGGAAGGGCGAGTCTTGTCTTCTTCTTCGTGGCCATTTTTCCTTCTTTCTCGCTCGGGGTTCTTGCAGGATATGGAAGAAAGAGAGAACCAACAAACGAAACAGCATCGTATTACATGTGCCCGTCGCCCATCTGAACCAAGGAAGGAAGGGGAGAGAGACTGTTCGGCAGTCAAAAAGGGACACCTTGATTTCTCTTTGATACTGAAAAAATTTAAAGAGGAAAAAAAGAAAGAAAGAAAGGAGTGGGGTTCTCCCTGCCATTCTCGTGGCTTTTTCATTGGAATCCAAGGTATTTCACTCCAAACCGGACTCTGCAAGCCGATAAACAAAAATGAAATTTTAGATTGGTTAGATTAATGATGAAAAAATTGAGGAAGAAAATAAACTAGAAGTAGATCTATACCAAAAATCGCAATCGCATCGATGCCGTCTTCGATCCCTTCGGCCTCCGTCACATATGCGGAGGTCAATGAAGAGGACCACGGAGGAAGATGGGGAGTGTCACGCCCCAGACCCAAAAATTTTGAGCTAGGGTGACAACCCGCCGCGTGCCGGGCACGCAAGGCGTCCCGAAACATGACACTGAGTTCAATAAAAGCAATAACCTATATCATTCAAGTTCATGTCTTTAATGCAATCCATAACTAAAGATTTGGGCTACAAGCCCTACACATAAGCATTACAGGGGTTACATCAACATATGAATCCACTTTATAGAAGCTCCAACGAACCTATGGTTCCTTACACACCACCATGATAAAGTCTGGGCATCAAGCCCTACACATATAATATTGGGGCTACAACAAAATAATGATCTGGCTTATTTAATAGAAGGTCCATCACCCCAAAATCCATCTTCAACCTCGTGGCTCTGATAAAAACATTGTAAGGATTTTGTGAGCTTACACTCAGTAAGTAAACCATGTTATACAGTCCAATCATAGCATAGCAATCAATAAGCATATAAATAATCAGCATGCATAAACATTTCACCAATACTCAAATATGCAATGTAAGTAAACCCATCATTGTTATATTATATCATATGTGTCCCACGGCCCTCCAATGCCCCATAACAAAGGAGAGCTGCGGCGACACATATAATTCAAATCAATTGCACTCATCATTGTATTATATCATAGCAAATTATCAGTGCATATAAACAATTCATTATCATATATATTATATATGTCCCACGGCCCTGCAATGCCCCATAACAAAGGAGAGCCGTGGCGGCACAATAAAATAAATTCATTCTTTTGCATTCACAATCACTCCATTATGCAATGTAAGTATTATATCATACGTGTCCCACGGCCCTGCAATGCTCATCTGAGCACATCCTCTAGATGTGTATGGTCATAGCAAAGGAGAACCACGGTGGTACTTATGAATATAATACCAATCATTTGTAGTCATAACCGCTCAATTATACTATATAAGTAAACCCACTGTTTATACTCTCAATGGTAACTGTAAATGTGACCCACGGCCCTGCGATATCTCAATAGTGTACCAGCCAGCATTCCCTTAAAGCATCCCCCTACTGAAAGGTCAAGATACCAGGGTCACGCCAATAATGTATCAACAAGCATTCCCTAGAAGTATCCCCCCTATTAAAAGGGTCGAAATACCAGGGTCACGCCAATAATGTATCAACCAGCATTCCCTAGAAGTATCCCCCCCTACTGAAAGGGTCGGAACCAGGGTCACGCCAATAATGTATCAACCAGCATTCCCTAGAAGTATCCCCCCTACTGAAAGGGTCAAGATATCAGGGTCATGCCAATAATGTACCAACAAGCATTCCCTAGAAGTATCCCCCTACTGAAAGGGTCAAGATATCAGGGTCACGCCAATAATGTATCAATCAGCATTCCCTAGAAGTATCCCCCCCTACTGAAAGGGTCAAGATATCAGGGTCATGCCAATAATGTACCAACAAGCATTCCCTAGAAGTATCCCCCCTACTGAAAGGGTCAAGATATCAGGGTCATGCCAATAATGTACCAACAAGCATTCCCTAGAAGTATCCCCCCTACTGAAAGGGCAAGATACCAGGGTCACGCTATGTCATGATAAAGGAGAGCCGCGGCGACACATAACAGTACCTCACATCACATCAATACATCAATACATCAATCATGTAGCAAAACAGTGGATTATACTTACTGGATAATATATCACATCAATGTCATACTAATTGCATCTCTCATGCATAGCAACTGCATCTCTCATGCATAGCAACTGCATCTCACATGCATAGCAACAGCATCTCACATGCATAGCAACAGCATCTCTATGCATAGCATCCACACATGAAATCATAGTACATAAATGGTATGTATCATAATATTCATCTACTTACAAATTTAGCCAATAACAATTCTTCATATCACAATTTTAACTACGCATATCCTGAATAAATTATTTAATAAACTGATAACTGGCTTACTTACCTCCGTACGCAATCCAACAGGTATAAATCAACTAGTCAATATCTGAGCACCTACAGGGTCATTTACACAATTAATTTTTAACAACGAATATTAATTGACCCTTAGAGTTTCTACCCAAACTAGTTCACGGGCCCTACTTTGGGCTAGAATATCTCCACTACACACACCCAAATGGGGAAGTAAAAATACCCCGTGAAACTAGAATTCACCCAGATTCTAGTCATATAATTATTTTTCTAATCCCGGCCCGTTACGGGGCCCAAAATCCAGCCCGAAATCCGCTCATTGTACGGCCCAAAAGGCCTGAACCGGCCGGCCCAGCCGGCCCGGTTCAATCTATCATCCCTCCCGATCCCCTGTTTCACCGAACAGGGGACGGGCACATGGCCGGCGGCCGGGGCCGCCGCCGGCCAAATTAAGGGCGGCCCGGCCGCCGATGGCCGGGCCAGAGCCGGCCGCCGCCGCGGCCGGCCGCCAAATACCTCTCTCCCCCTCAATTTCTCTCACTCCCTCAATCCTCCGCGCGGCACGGAACGTGCCGGCGGCACGGCCGGCCACCTTGGCCGGCCGGACCTCCACCGGACGCACGCCCGGCGCCGGTGGAGGCGACAGGCCAAGCCTCGGGCCCGGCAAGGCGGCGAGCACGCCGCCGGGCCCGAACCAACCGGCGGAAGCCGCCACCGCGCGAGAGGAGGGCCAATTGGCCCTCTCTCTCCACTCTCTCTCATCACCACCCCGCCGGACGCCACCCCCGCGCCGGCGGGGTCGCCGGCCAAGGCTCAGGCCCGGCGCGGCGGCGAGCACGCCGCCGGGCCTGAACCAAGCGTCGACCGGCCCTTTCCATTCTCTTCTCTCCTCGTTCTCTCTCTCTCTCCTGCTACTCTCTCTCTGGTTCTCTCTCTCTCTCAGGCTCTTCTCTCTCTCTCTGGTTCTCTTTCTCTCTCTCTCTCTCTCTCTCTCATGCTTTCTCTCTCTCTCTCTAGCTCTCTCTCTCTCTCTCTGAGGAGGCAGGGGAATTACCTGGAGGGACGCGGACGCCAGGATGATGGAGGGAGTCCCCCCTCCATCATAAAATAATTCCCTACGCAACGCTTCAGCTCAAGGACTCGAAAACCCATCAGACGCGACTCGAGAATCCAAGCGGCATACAGGGAACTTAAATGTTATAATAACACCAGGTGCCACCCCAATTAATACAGAGAGTTAACCTCCCCACTATTAAATTTCCGGGGGTTTACAGGGAGGGAGGCGGCAGCCCATGGACGTTGGCGACGAAGACCCTCCTGGGTCG
>UESW01003856.1:886818-927448 GCA_900491605.1 Calamus simplicifolius
TCTCTTTTGTCAAGAATTTGCAAAGTTAATGCAGGGAGAATTCGAGATGAGCATGATGGGAGAACTCAACTTCTTCTTGGACTCCAAATTAAACAATGCAAGGAGGGAATCTTTATCAACCAAACCAAATACACAAGAGAACTACTCAAAAAGTTTGGTATGGAAACAATGAAACCCCTCGAAACTCCAATGAGTCCTTCATGCAAGCTGGACAAAGATGAAGAAGGTAAAAAGGTTGACCAAAAGTATTATCGAGGTATTATCGGATCCCTTCTTTATTTAACGGCAAGTAGACCAGATATCATGTTTTCAGTATGTTTATGTGCTAGATTTCAATCTAAACCTAAAGAATCACATTTAATAGCAGTTAAAAGAATTTTAAGATATCTAAATGGAACTAAAAATGTAGGTTTATGGTATTCTAGAGACTCTACATTAAATCTAATTGCATATTCAGATTCTGATTATGCTGGATGTAAACTAGATAGAAAAAGCACAAGTGGTGCATGCCAATTCTTAGGTAGTAACTTAATCACATGGTTTAGCAAAAAGCAAAATTCAGTTGCATTATCAACTACTGAAGCTGAATATGTAGCAGCTGGAAGTTGCTGTGCGCAAATCCTATGGATTAAGCGACAACTTGAAGACTATGGTATCACACTTGATAAAACTCCCATAAGATGTGATAACACTAGCGCAATCAACTTAACTAAAAATCCGATTCAACACTCAAGGACAAAACACATAGAAATTAGATATCATTTTATAAGGGAACATGTAGCTAATGATGAAATTTGTTTAGATTATGTAAACACTGAAGAACAACTAGCTGACATCTTTACAAAACCTTTAAGCGAAGAAAGATTTTGCTATCTTAGAGCAGAGTTAGGAATTTGTAACCCTTTTGAATAAATTTTGAAACCTCTAAGGAAATATATCTAGAGTTCTTTCAATTTCTCAAAATCTTAAGGAAATTTTATCTAGAACTCATATCAATTTGATCTATCAAAATCCATGATTTAATCATACTCAAAGATCAAATCCAGGTTCATTCAGACACTCTGAAAAATTTCAATTTTTTCTCTGAAATGGTTTCGGAGCCGACTCAAGAGTATCGGAGTCGACTCGAGTTTCTGCTGAAACTCAGGAGTCGACCCCTTCTCTGAGCGAGTCGACTTGAGATCGTGTCTGTGCTCTGTGACTTACCGAGCCGACTCTACGCTTTGCGCGAGTCGACTCGACGTGGTCCCAAATCACTTTTTAGGGCACGAGCCGACCCATCGTTCGATTCTAATCATTCCAAATCATTCTCAAAACCCTCCAAAACCCTTCAAACTTTCCAAATCTTCCTAAATCCTTAAACAATCATTCCACCTTGATTCAATGGCCCCCAAAACCCGTGGTGCTAGTAGTAGCCGTGCCGGGACGAAAAGAAAGAAGACCGCGTCGACCCGTTCGCGAGCCGACTCCGGACTCTCCCCTTCTTCCTCTTCGGACGACTCACCTGCTCCTACTGCCACTACTCTCAGGTAGATCAACTTGCGAGTAGAGTCATTACTACTGGAAGAAAGTTTGATTTTGATTTATTTGAGAGAGAGGATTGCTCGTAGGATCACAGTTGAAAGAAATGGGATTTGAAAAGATATGCTCCTTAGACTGCCCACATACCCAGCACTAGTTAAAGAGTTTTACAAGAATTTGGCCAGAGGAGATGATGGCTTAGTGAGCAAGGTGAGAGGCATTGGTCTGAATATCACTTCCTCTATTCTATCTAGATTGTTGAATTTACCCTTGTCTGGACCATCCACCTTTGCCCCAGAAGATAGATCTCCAGCCCTCACTAGGCTATTGAACAGAAATTTGAAGGATTTGAAGAAGTATTTACTAGTCAATTGCCTTTGGAATTAAGATTACTTCACAACATCTGCAGCAGAATTTTGTTTCCCAAGATCGGCAGATTCGACTATGTATCTGAGAGATATTTTTATAATGGATGTTGTTGTTTCTGGGAAGCCATTAATCTACCACGGATGATCATATGGTACATTGCAGATTGTGGCGGGAAAAAGAAATCAAGTTTGCCCTATGGCATGGTCTTAACTAAGTTATTTCAAAGCCAAGGGATTGTATTTGGTGATAGTGAGCTGAAAAAGGATCTAAGGCATACGGACTATTACTCTTTGGCCACTATACATCGAATGGGGTTTGTTAAGAAAAATGGCAATTGGGAGAGAAAGAATGTTACATAGGACAGAGATATAGATGCTGAGGCCCCCAGACCTTCTATGAGACATTCATCACCTGAGCCTCCTCAGTGCTCGTCTGTTTTAGAGTCTGTTCCTGCTCCTGCTTCTGATTCTACCCCTGCTCCTGCTGTTGCTCCTGCTCAGTCTTCCACATTATCATCTGGTAGCTTTTCTGATATACAGTTAGATCAGCTTAGATCATTATTCAAGTATGAGATAAGTGAGCATGAAAATAGATTGAAAGAAGAATTTAATGAAAAGTTTATGAATTTAAAAGAAGCCTTATATTCACTCAGTGATCGGGTTGCATCGATTGAGTCTACTCTCAGTTCATCTACCAGCTCCTTAAGTGAAGACTTAAAGAATATCTTTGGAGAACTTAAGGATATCTGCGGTGACTTGGAGACATACTCCCAATGCAACGCCGAGCTTCAGAATAAAATTACATCTGCTTGTACTTTTGTTGATGATAAGCTCAAAGACTATGTTAGACTTCAATGTGAAGGGATGAAGCAGATTGTTGATCACTTGAATAGAATTACTAGAAGAAACTTTTAATTTTTTTATGTAATCTCTTTTTGATGTAATCAAGTTTATTTTCAATGCAATGAGCAAGTTTACATTTTCATGTATTGTCATTTTGAAGTAATGAGAAAGTTTGATGCATTACTTATGTCTATTTCAATTGTAAGTATCCTTGAATACTTTGAATGATTATTCTCAATTGATAAGTTAAATAGAAAAAGATAAAGAATGTTATTGATATTGAACTTCCTAACCTTTTTGTTGATTACAAAAAAGGGGGAGAGTTTTTATTTTATTCAATCGTATATGCGGGCCTTCAATTCAATCAAAGTTTAATTTTGAAAGAGGGAGAGCATAAGGGGAAGAGATAATTTGAATTTCATAAAGAAAAGGTTTATTTGCTTAAGTTTTTAAAATTGAAGAATTTTGAATGATTATAAAATTGAGGTTCATAGGGGGAGCTACCTCATTGAGGGGGAGCCTTTCTGAGAACACAAAGTTGATTTTGGAATCACAATTTTTTTTCAATTTTACAATGCATATACTCAATATTTTTGTCATCATCAAAAAGGGGGAGATTGTTGAGAAATTATTGAAACATAATTGCCCCAACTTTATTGATTTTGATGATTTCCAAAAGCCATGAGTACCTTAAAGAATACAATGTGTTTATTTATCAAAAACCTTGAGTTTATTCAAATTGAAAGGAATGGACTATCAATGGTTATATTTAATGAACTTTGAATCTATTAGAAAAAGAGTTTCATGTTCTATGCTTAAAAGATTTCAAAAAGGAATTTTTACACATTATAATTCAATCGATGAATTCTTGAAACACGTCTTGAATCCATGCTAATGTCATATTTAATGTATTCAAGTCAAATTTATATTTTAAATTTATTTGGGACAAGTTTTAAAGTCTATCAGAACATTGTTCTGATTTTGTATCGCTCCCGAGCCGACTCAAGGGTTTCCGAGTCGACTCCCCAAAATGTCTGATTTTCAATGTTGTCCTGAGTCGACACTTGAGTTTTCAAGAGTCGACCCCTGAAATCTTCGCGAGCCGACTCAAGACTGTGCGAGCCGACTCGACTCAGACAGCAGAAAGGCTCATTTTTTAGCACTTCTCGAGTCGACTCCCCGCAATCGCGAGTCGACCCCTGGAAGATAGGCGTTTCTGGAATGGACTGTGCGAGCCGACTCCCACCAAGCTCGAGCCGACTCCACGAAATCTGGACGCGATTTTCAACGATGACACATCAGCTCCAACGGTAAGATTTTCAAATAACGGCTATTTTTCTTATCTCTAACGGATATATTTTGCAGATCTATAAATAGAGGAGTTCTTTTCAAATCAAAAAAATCAGAGAATCAAAAAGGAGAGAAAAGGATATCTTTCAAAAAGAGGGAAAAACAGAGCTTATTTGAAAAATCTTCTAGCTCAAAGGAGAGTGATTCAAAGGGAGTGAAATCAAAGAGGAAGTTTCGTCTGCTCCAGATCTTCAATCCACAAAAGTCAAAAGAAAATCCAAGAGTTTTCAAAGATCAAATCGAAGGATTTTCAAAAGAAGAAAAATCTTCATCTCAACTCCAAAGTCTTCAACGGTCAAGAATCTTGCTGAGGCCTGATTCAACACTTCAAGAGGAGTTAAAGAGAAGAAGGAAGAAAGCCAAAGCCACTACCATCTGCAATACAATCAAGCTTTTCTAACTCTTTATTTTGTACTTCATTTGTATATTTGCTCAAGGGGAGCATTTCATTATCCAAACACTTTTATTCTAATTGTTTGCTGATTCAATCAGTGGATTGAATCAGTGGAGGTTGATAACCTCGTTGCAAGCCGGAGTGCTTGTGTTGGGTTAGTTGTGAGCCCGTGAAAAACAACGTGTAGGGTTTTGTGCTGGTAAGCCCGAGTTAAAACCAGCTGGGTTCGTTGTGCACCCGGTAAAACAACAAGTTTGAGTTGTGAGCTTGGAAAACAACTCGGCTGTAATCTAGAGAGATTATAGTGTGGACCCAAGTGAATCTTGGGAGTGGACGTAGGTGCTGGTTGCGCCGAACCACTATAAAATTATCTTGTGTTTGCCGTGCCATATTTTCTCTCTCTATCACTCTTTATTATTTGCTTGTGCATTGCTTCTTAGTTAATTTCATTCACTTGCACATCTTGAGCAAATCTGTTTAAAACATTCAAAAAGTCTTAAATTTTTAAGAACCCAATTCACCCCCCCCCTCTTGGGTTGCCATCTGGGCCAACACTACAGAAATTTAAATCACACAAACATAGGCAATTTATAGTGGTTTGGTGCCAACCATGCACCTACATCCACTTTCCAAGAACCCCTTGAAAATTTTTACTAACCACCCTAGCCAACTTGGCTAACAACTTATTTACCGACACAAGGGAGACTTAGACCTAGCCTTCCAGGATAGCCTCTTATTTTTTAGGCATAAGAAAGTCTTACACGAGTAGACCTCTACACTTTCAAGTTTCACCACTGTGAAACTTAAATATCGAGCATAATAATATAAGTAGTGTATACAGGAAGCTCCTTAAGTGAGAAGATATTCAAAAAATAATTTACAAAATATGAAGACCACTCTAGGGAATGGATTCTTCCTTTGAGCATGTTGGAGGAATGGATGAAGCTTGATTACTTTTCAGAATATGGCTGGAGCTTTGATATCACTTCCACTGATGAAAACTTTTGAAGTGGCACTCTAGAAAATTTTTCAGAACTCTCTCAGCCTTTCCTTCCTCACTTAAAATTTTCATTCCCTAATTTTTTCTTTCCACTCAATTAAGATGAATTGCCTTGCTCAGCTTTGATGCCTTGGATGAGAGCTTTAGAGGGCCTATTTATAGGCACGAAGCAGAATGTTACCGTTGGAGTGGAGGAGCATTAAATGCAAGCATTCAATAATGCAAGGTTGAAGCATTGAATGCTTGGTGGAATGGACAATGGAAAAGACTTTGTACACAGCGCCTGGGCTGCACCGTTCTTTTTTATTGGTCCACGTACACACGACACCCATTAAAAAATGTTAAGACAACCCGAGAGAAAAACTTACGACACCCTAGTTTTAAGCTTACAATACCATAGTTAAAAAGTGAAGACACCCGTTCAGAAAGCAAAAAAACTTACGACATCCTAGTTTTAAACTGACGACACCTTAGTTTTAAGCTTAAGACACCCATTCAGAAAGGTGTTTGTACATATTTCAAAAAAAACTGAACGGGTATTAATGCACATCACATCAAAATTAAGATAGCTATTAAGAAAGCAAAAAAAACCTTATGACACCCTAGTTTTAAACTTACGATACCGTAATTATAAAACTAAGACACCCATTAAGAAAGCAAAAAATACTTACAAGACCCTAGTTTTAAACTTACGACACCGTAGTTATAAAACTAAAACACCCGTTAAGAAAGCAAAAAATACTTACGACACCCTAGTTTTAAACTTACGATATCGTAGTTATAAAGCCACGACACCCACTCGTCTATACACAAATTCAAAAAAAGCTGTTATTAATGCACGTCATGTCAAAATTAAGACACCTATTAAAAAAGCAAAAAAAACTCACGACATCCTAGTTTTAAACTCACGACACCCTAGTTTTATGCTTAAGACACCCGTTTAGAAAAAGTGTCTGTAAACAAATTCCAAAAAAGCTAAACGAGTATTAATGCACGTCAGACAACTTTTTTTTTGGAAGTTGTGTACATAAACCTTTTCTGAATGGGTGTCTTAAGCTTAAAACTAGGGTGTCGTGAGTTTAAAACTAGGATGTAGTGAGTTTTTTTTGCTTTCTAAATGGGTGTTTTGACTTTATAACTACGGTGTCGTAAGCTTAAAACTAGGATGTCGTAAGTTTTTCTCTCGGGATGTCTTAATATTTTTTAATGGGTGTCATGCGTATATGGACCAATAAAAAGGAATGGTGCCGCCCACGTAGGACTTACTACATCGGAGGCGGTATACAAAGACTTTTCCATGGCCTATTTAGGTAAGAATCAGGGGATAGCCATTTGGAGATTTGAGAAGCATTAAATGTGTGCATTTGGATTTGATGTCCCAGCATTTAAGGCAAGCATTAAAAGTTGATGTTCAAGCATTTAAGACAAGAAGTCATTGTTTGAAAACCCCGCACCAAACCATGGAAAATTTTGCAATCTTTGGCAGCATTATGTGTAAGCGATGAGTTTTGAAAACCAATCCCATATAAAATCTTCATTGACATGCACTGAAGGCTGGGAAATGAAGTCTTCAAATAGAATAGCTCTTTTGAAAAAAAAGTTGCATTCGTCAAGAGAAACGATGACAATTAAATCATCAATCAATGAACAAGCTTCAATCCTTCCACATTGAAAAGAAATTGTGGCGATTAAAGACTTCGAAAATAGTAATTGCGATCAACAATGGCGAAGCAGAGTCTGCGAAATTTTGGGAAGAAGAACAAAGAACACAAGAAATTCATGTCTGGTTATTTTTAATGGGATTTAATGTTTTGCCATTGGGATTTTATAGTTTTGCCACTAACTGCTTTCAATGGGATTTGGACAAGTGTCATGCAATGCTTTGAAAAATAATTTTCACATGATAAATCATCAAAGATAGATTTAGTCATTTGAGAAATGAATGGTAAAATATTGAAGTTTAGTGCAAGACAAATAAAATTCAGTTAGACAAGGATGCTTAGGAAAATAGGTTTTACGTTAAGAATATCCAAAGCCAGTTTGGTACGTTTTGAAAAACGGACGCAATTTGAAGCTTGAAATTACTTATGTAGTTTGGATTAAAAAATTTTATTTGAAATTATTTTTGGCTTTAAAGATTAGTCACCATCATTTTTCTTTACTTGTATTACCTTTGATACATGGAATACCTTAATTTGAAGTGACACCTTTTTTTATGATGGATTACCTAAAATCATTGTCTCAACAAAATTCTTAGTATTATACTTAATCGTTTTGTATTCATCAAAATAAAATATAAGGTCAACAATCTTCTCCTTTTTGATGATGACAAAACCATTAACTATTTAATATATAAAGAACATTTCATATCTAATCATTCCTTGGCAAGACAGGGTTTCAAAAATATATATCTTAAAATATTTCTCCCTCTCTTTCAAATACTCTGTGCATGTATCAAATTAGTATACATATGCTTTTTAATTTTTCTAAAATCAAAAACTATGATAAATCAGAATGTATGCCTTAACCTAAAAATTATAATATATGCCTTTATCTAAAAATCATATTGTATGCCTTTACCTTTTCTCTCCCTTTTTATCATTAATCAAAAAGAAGATGAAAGGATATGCATATTTTTACTATATGTCCCAATAAATCAAATAGCATAAGGATCACAAAAATGAACACAATCTAACATAGATCAAATAGTTGATACAATTCATATACACCATACAAGTTAAATTAATACAAACCATACAAGCCATAAGCATCATGCAAGCCAAATTAATACAAACCATACAAACTTACATTCATCTCCCCATATATATTTCAAATTGATACCATTTGATCTATATGCAATAAAAGTTTCATGCAGAAAATGATACCAATATTATATAATTCAAGCATTTTATGATCCAAAACTCATAATAGAATCATGTTAAGCAAAGAGTATGCAAATCAAACTGATGCCAATTGAAAGATAATGATAATTGTTGCCCATTCATACCTTAATTGAACCTAAATCCCTTGTTACCATGGTTGATACCAATAGTTGGCCGGCTAGCTGGTTGGCCAGCGAGGTATTTCAAGGGTATTTTCAATAGTTCAGGGTTTAAAATGCATAAAAAGGGATAGGCATTCAAATATCATGGCCGAATAATTCATAGATGATCTTGATAGTCAAGAAAAAATATGGATCCTGAAGATAAGTCAATAAGGTTTCATATGGATCAAGTTTCATGTAAAGATCATAAGTGTAGAAGAGTATAAGAATCAAACAATCATAGCAGATTGCTAAATTGAAGGGTCTAGCATACCTAGCTCCCACTACAAGAAAATAAAAATATAGTGACGCCCACATGCATCGCAAATGTGTCGCTATAGCTTGTTTAGTGATGCATTAGCGATGCAATTAAGGCGTCGCTAAAATGGTCGACGCAATCTCAATTTGTCGCAGTTGCATCGCATAACAGCGACTCTCTGCGACGCACTAAATACGTCGCAATATATTGTGATGCAACAAAATGCATCGCAATATTGCACTCATACTGAATGCGTCGCTAATTAAAAAATATTTTTTTAAAAAAATAGTTGCGATGGACAATCTCATCGCAATTGAGTCGCTAATTAATAAATATTTTTTTATAAAATTTAAAAAATATATATTTTTTAAATTTTTTTAAATTAATTGTGACGAAACATAGCGTCGCTAATTAATGAATTTATATTTTAAAAAATTAAATTAAATTAAATTTTATTTTTTTTAAAAAATTGTGACTCATACTAATGCATCACTACATTAAAAATAAATTTTTAAAAAATATTTGTGACGTAAAATCTCATCACAATTGCATCGCTAACTAGTTAATTTAATTTTTTAAAAAAATTAAAATAACATAATTATTAATTTTTTAAATTAATTGCGATGAAAGATAGCATCGCTAATTAATTTATTTATTTATTAAAAAATCAAAATAAATTAATTTTTAATTTTTAAAGGAAATTTATATATTAATTTAAAAAAATTAAATATTATAAATTAAACTTGCTAATACAATGTAATTGCTAATACAATTAACCAAAACAACCATTAAAAATTTTTTAAAAATAGATAAAAATTTATTTTATTAATTATTTAAATTTTTTATATACAAAACAGAAAAAAAAAAAAAATACATCAAGTAGTGAAAAAAAATACATCATGTGTGCGGAGGCTGGGATGAACCCTGCGATAGGTGATGAACTAAATCCTGCAACTGACACATCTATGCTCTCATCTTTGAGAGCTCCTTCCGAACCTCCTCGCAAACTTTATCCTTAATAGATCTCCAGATGTCGTCTATCTGCTTGGAAGGAATATCGCCAGAACCACACGAACTGGAGCCCTTATGGGGAAAATATTTGGAAGCTCTGGTGCCCAAACCATAGACCCTACGGTCTCGCGGCTGGGCACCATCAGCCTCCAAAAACACACGTCGACTCTCTTCTGGTGAGAGTTCGATGGGCGGCCCCCCATCAGTAGAGTCGACCTGCGAAGCCTGAGACTGCAGCTCCTCGACTCGTGCCTTTGAGTTATAAAATCAATGACAAATGAATCAATATTTAAGCTGAATAAAATATTAGAAATTAAATAAATAAAATATAAATCTAATTTCTTACTCAATCTCCCGTGATCGTGTATCGACCCAGGAACCATCCTTCCAAGTGTGTGTCGCCCTGAATAGACGAAACTCACCAGGATCTCTGCCCTCCTGCTCGGACTACAAAAGTAGAAGAAAGAATATAAATGCAAGTATTTGTTAATGACTAAATTAGTATTTAAATTATTTATGATTTCTTATCATACGACGCTTGTGCTCCTGAATAGAAATGGAACTAACAGTGTGATAGGAGAGGCCCGTGCCACGACTGTCCTTCTCAGATCGGCGGTTCATGCTGGCTGATGCGGACCTCCTGATCCATTTCTCGGACTGCCACGCCAGCTGCCAGCTGGCCTAAATACCCTCCGGGACATGCCCTGGACGGTCACCCGAACTCATCCAACGATAAAGCATGTCAGAGTATCGGCGTGCCGCAAGAGCATTCCATGCTGCCCTAATGGCATCATCGATAGTAGGGTCCACGTAAACTTCTTCTGCATTGAAATAAACAGTTAGTTTCAGAATATATTAAGATTAAAAAAATTTATATTAGTTATAAAATGTATTTAAAAAGTTTACCTGAAACTCTAAAAAATAAAACTCCCTCATGGCCGCAGATACATGGTGCCAATCGTAGCCACGGGATCAGCACGGCTCTGAAATAGAGTTGATCCGGCTCGATACAGTATGCTGCTCAATAAAGCTGTTAAAAAAACTAATTAAAATAAGTAATTAACTTAAAACATAAACATATAGTTACAATTAGTATATACTTACAGTCCATCGGCATCCAATCGAAGTACGGTGCGACCGCCATAGAAGAACTCTTAGAGGTCTGCGCCGATCGGGTAGAGAAAAATACAGGGTGAGCGTTGACGCCTGGAGAGGCGAAAGTCCATGCGTCAGGCCTGGTAGTGGGATGTGACGCAGCAGGGCTATGTTCGTCAAGGGTAGATCTACCTCGGTCCGTCATACTGCAAATACTAAAGATTAATACAATGCAATATAATTATGAATAATTAATAAAAATACAAAAATTAAACACTTTAAAAATAAATCAAAATTGAATGAACCTATATCTTTAATCAGTGTCATTTGTTTCATAAAATGCTGGTTCAACATCCGATGTTGTATCGGACTGTGATTCAGTTTCATTATCATCTGAAGGAAATCAAACATTTGCATCCTCAATTTCTTGGACCTCACCATTGGATCTCTAAGTGATGTTTCAGGAGCCTTGTGTCGGCGACGACCGATCTCGGACCGTTGCGATCATGGTTTGCGATCGATCAAAGCCATGATCGATCCCGATCGGCAACGACCAATCTCGGACCGTTGCGATCGATCCGATCAGCAACGATCTGGTAGTTTGCGATCGATCTGATCACCGACGATCCGATGGTTGCAATCGATCCAAGCCATGATCGATCCCGGTTGGCAATGACCGATCTCAGACCGTTGCGATCGATCCGATCGGTGATGATCCGATGGTTTGCGATCGATCGAAGCCATGATCGATCCCGGTCGGCGACGATCGATCTCGGACCATTGCGATCGTTCGATCGGCGATGATCCGACGGTTGTGATCTATCCAGCCATGATCCCGGTCGACGACGATCGATTTGGACTGTTGCGATCGATCCGATCGGTGACGATCCGACGGTTTGCGATCGATCAAAGCCATGATTGATCCCGGTCGGCGACGACCGATCTCGGACCGTTGCGATCGATCCGATCGGAAACGATCCAGTGGTTTGCGATCGATCGAAGCCATGATCGATCCTGGTCGGTGACTACCATTCTCAGACCGTTGCAATCGATCTGATCGCCGACAATCTGATGGTTGCAATCGATCCAAGCCATGATTGATCCCGATCGGCAACGACCGATCTGGACCGTTGCGATCGATCCGATCGGCGACGATCCGACGGTTGCAATCGATCGAAGCCATGATCGATCCCGATCGGCGACGAGCGATCTCGGACCATTGCGATCGATCCGATCACCAACGATCGATGGTTGCAATCGATCCCAGTCGGCGATGACCGATCTCGGACCGTTGCGATCGATCTAATCGGCGATGATCTGACAGTTGCGATCAATTGAAGCCATGATCTTGGTCGACAACCACCGATCTCAGACCGTTGCGATCGATCGATCAGCGACTGTCCGACCATTGCGATCGATCCAAGCCATGATCGATCCCGATCGGCGACGACCGATCTCGGACCATGCGATCGATTCGATCGGTGATGATCCGACTGTTTGCAATCAATCGAAGCCATGATCGATCCCGATCGGTGACGACCGATCTCGAACCGTTGCGATCGATCCGATCACCAACAATCCGATGGTTTGCAATCGATCCAAGCCATGATCGATCCTGGTCGGCGACGACCGATCTCAGATCGTTGTGATCGATCCGATCGGCGACGATCCAACGGTTGCGATCGATCGAAGCCCATGATCCGATCGGCGATGACTGATCTTGGACCGTTGCGATCGATTATCGGCGACGATCCGATTGTTGCGATCGATCCAAGCCATGATCGATCCTGGTCGGCGACGACCATTCTCGGACCGTTGCGATCGATCCGATCGGCAACGATCCGACAGTTGCGATCGATCCAAGCCATGATCGATCCCGGTCGATGATGAACCAATCTCAGACCATTGCGATCAATCCAATGGTTGCGATCAATCCCGGTCGGCGACGATCGATCTCGGGCCGTTGCGATCGATCCGATCACCGATGATCTGACGTTTGTGATCGATCCAAGCCATGATCGATCCTGTTTGGCGACGATCGATCTCGGACCATTGCGATCGATCCGATTGGTGACGATCCGATGGTTGCGATCGATCCAAGCCCTGAACCTGATCGGCGATGATCGACCTCGGACTGTTGCGATCGATCTGTTCGGCGATGATTCGACGGTTGTGATTGATCCAAGCCGTGATCTCGATCGGCGACGATCGATCTTGGACCGTTTTGATCGATCGATCGGCGATGATCCGACGGTTGCAATAGATCCAAGCCCTGATCCCGATCGGCGATGATCGATCTTGGACCATTCCGATCGATCCATTTGGCGACGATCCTGATAGAGATATAGACTAAAAGATATGCTTTATGTTATGTCTTTATATTTTAATGAGAATTCATTTGAGCAATGTATGCCATTTACTATATATGTGCATGTGTCTAGTATTTACAAAGAGTATTTGATCTAGTGTGTAGAGTACGGCTTATACACAGAAGACTAGATTATCGGTTCTTTTGGAATACAGTTTATTGTTCATAGTTTTAGATGGAATTGGACACACCATCAGTAGAACTGTAGCACAAATTTTTAGTAGGTCTGTCTTGACTACGGGGAATGGTTTATTCTAACTATTTGTGCTAGTACACTTTGTGTGTATTGAATAGGACCAAGTTGAGTTAATTATTTTATACTGACTTTATAAAATAATTTAAACCTTATGAATATTATGATTACTTATGCTCTTAATCCGAATTCTATTTCTAGACGTGTATGTAGTGATTATTGCTTTGATTACACATAGAGTGAGATTCTATATGAGTTAATAAACTTAGTGGGTTGGGCAATAACATATATATATGGTGAATATTAATAGTTGAAGGAAACCACATCCTGATAAATTGGATTGATGATATCCCCTTGAGGAAGCTTATAAGTTTTGATTGTATCAAATCTTGCAAGTAGATTTTTGAATCCGATACATAAAATAAGTTAAGTGGATAGGTCTCAAGGATAATAAAAGCCAATTAATTATATTGTCAGAAATTATATTTAATTGGTGGATATCTGTAATCTTAACGTGGGGAGATAATAAGTATTTAATATTAAAGGCTCAAAAATATAAATTCGAATATGATTAGGAGTACAATTATAATTCTTTAGTGGAATGAATTGTAATTTACGTAATTGAATCCTAACCCGGTAGGATTGGGAGATTTAATTACGTAGGAAGTCCTTTCCATATTTGCCTATTGGTCCCTGTTGTAGCCCTATAAATACCCTCTCAGTTGGTTGCTAGGGTTAACATTTTTTTGGAGAAAGAAAAATAAGAAACCCTAAGACGGCCAAGAGATCCCACCATCTTATGAGAAAAGAAGGTATTTCCGGGAATACAGCGGAAGGCTAAAGGTTAAGGTCAAGCAATTGAATCAAAGTGATCGAAAGTTCAAATCTGAAGGTATGATCTTGTACTCATAGATTAGAACGGTAAAAGTTTTTTTTGTATTACTTATATACGCTATAGCCATGATCTTGAGGGTATTCCGCATTCCCCAACAGATCCGACAATTGCGATCGATCCAAGACGTGATCTCGATCGGCAACGATCGATCTCGGACCGTTGCTATCCATCTGATCGGTGACGATCCAACGGTTGCGAACGATCCAAGCCCTGATCGATCTCGGACCGTTGTGATCAATTCGATCTGCGACGATCAGACGATTGCGATTTATTTATTTAATTTTCTGATTTATTGCAACACTAATGTGTCACTATTTAACATAATTAATTTTTTAAAATTATTGTGACGCACCGAAATCATTGCAATATTTTTATTTCATAATTATTTTTAATTTTTTAAAAAATTTATTTTTAAAAAAATATTGTTACACAATACTGGTGTCGCTAAATAAAAAAATATTTTATGAATTTTCTATTTATTACGTCGCTATTGAGTTGCTATTAAATAT
Organism: Calamus simplicifolius; assembly: GCA_900491605.1. Classification (NCBI taxonomy): domain Eukaryota; kingdom Viridiplantae; phylum Streptophyta; class Magnoliopsida; order Arecales; family Arecaceae; genus Calamus; species Calamus simplicifolius. Next base: position 901,668 of record UESW01003856.1, read on the forward strand.
AATTAATTTTTTTAAAAACATTGCGACGTACTAAAATGCATCGCAATATTTTTTTCATAATTAGATTTTATAAAAATCAATTTTATTTATAATAATTGCAATGCAATACCTGCATCACTAAATTAAAAATTATTTTTAAATTTTTTGGTTTATTATGTTGCTATTTAACATAATTAATTTTTTAAAAAACTTTGCGATGCATTGTGTTGCGTCGCAATATTTTATTTCATAATTATATTTTATAAAAATTAAATTTAAAAATATTGAGATGCATTACTTGCGTCGCTAACTTAAATTTTAATTTTTTTATTATCTGGTTTATTGTGTCGCGAATGCGTCGCTAATTGCATCGCAATTTTTATTGTCGCGGAGGCTTCGCAATGTGGTCGCAATTTAGCGACGCAATGATGCGTCGCTAATTTTGCGTCGCTATTTCAAGATTTTCTTGTAGTGTCCCTTCTCATTTCATAAAACTTAGATTCATCAAGGGGTTTTATGAAAACCATTATTAACATGATCTCTAGTGAAGTGATATCTAATTTCTATATGTTTTGTCCTAAAGTGTTGGATAGGATTTTTAGCTAAATTTATGGTGCTAATATTATCACATTTTATGGGAATGCCATTAATTTGATGTCATAATCTTCTAGTTATTGCTTAATCCATAAGATTTGAGCACAACAACTTCAGTTGAAATGTATTCAGCCTCAGTAGTGGATAGTGCTATAGAAGTTTGTTTCTTGCTAAACCAAGATATTAAGTTAACCCATAGAAATTGGCAGGTTCCACTAGTTGATTTTCTATCCAATTTACATCCAGCAAAATTAGAATCAGTGTAACCTATTAAGTCTATGCTTGATTGTTTATCATACCATAATCCTAAGTTTTTAGTACCATTTAAATATTTAAGGATTCTTTTAACTGCAATTAGGATTAGCTGGAACCTAGCACACATACAAACACTAAATAATATGTTTGGTCTACTAGTAGTTAAGTACAATAGAGATCCTATTATGCCTCTATAATATTTTATATCAATTGATCTATTAGTACCATTAGAATCTAATTTATAAGAAGAGCTCATAGGGGTACCAATACTTTTTGAGGTCTCTATGCCAAATTTCTTCAAAATTCTTTGGTGTACTTGGTTTGGCTAATGAAGATCCCTTCCTTATTTTGCTTAATTTGAAGTCCAAGAAAGTAGTTTAATTCTTTTATCATGCTCATCTTGAATTCTTCCTGCATAAGCTTAGCAAAGTCTTGGCACAAAGAGTCATTAGTAGCACCAAAAATTATATCATCAACATATATTTGTACAATCAACTTTTTTATTTTTTTTAATAAACAGTGTTGTATCAATAATTTCTCTAATGAAGTTATTATTAATCAAGAATTTTCTCAATCTATCATACCAAGCCTTGGGTGCTTGTTTTAAGCCATATAAAGCCTTGTTCAGTTTGAATACTTGGTTTGGAAGCAAGTGATTTTTAAAACCAGGTGGTTGTTCAACAAATACTTGTTCAGCAATATATCCATTAAGGAATGCACTCTTAACATCCATTTGATATAATTTAAAGTCCATGAAGCATGCAAATGTAAGAAGTGATCTAATTGCTTCTAATCTAGCAATAGGTGCAAATGTTTCATCAAAATCAATTCCTTCTTCTTGACTATATCCTTTTGCTACTAATCTTGCTTTATTTCTAATGACATTGCCACACTCATATAATTTATTTCTAAATACTCATTTAGTTCCTATAATAGGATGATCATTTGGTCTATCAACTAGTGTCCAAACATTATTTCATTCAAATTGATTAAGTTCCTCATGCATAGCATTTATCTAGTCTACATCATTTTTAGCATCTTCATAACATTTAGGCTCTATTTGTGAAATAAAAGCTAAATTAATATAAGCATCTCTAATGATAACCTAGTCCTAACACCATGTGATGGTTCACCTAAGATTAATTCTTTAGGATGATTATGAGCATGCTTCATTCCTTATCGAGTTCATGATTACCTTGAAGTTCAGTTTGTTGAATTGGATCAATGCTATTTTTTGGCTGACATGATCATCTTCTCTTTCCTTCTCATTTATTATAAGCTCTCTTACTTCATTTTCAAGAATATCTGCATCATTAGTTGCCTTTCTCTTCCTTGATGGAAGATCATTAGTCTCATCAAAAATAACATGAATTGATTCTTCTACTACTAAGGTTTTCTTGTTAAAAACTCTATATATTTTACTAGAAGTTGAGTAATTGAAAAATATTCTTTCATATGATTTAGTATCAAATTATCAAGATTAGATTTACCATTATTTAAAATAAAACATCAGCAACCAAAAATTAGAAAATATCCAATGCTGAGTTTTCTTCCTTTCCAAAGTTCGTAGAGAGTTTTTTTCAAAATTTAATTTTGGCATACCTTTGACTAAATCCTTTTGATTAATTTTGAAAGCAAGTCCATGTTGACATGTGCAAGCCTACGATGCCATAACCAACTAGTTTCATCAATTTTAGCATTCATGGCAACTAGACAATCAAGATTTTAGTCATTCAAATCATTTAAATCAACAATGTAAACATTACCATGTCTATGACTAATAAGTTTCATGCAATTATCAGCAGGATTAGTAACAATGCATAAAGATGATTCAAAAATAACTTTAAAACCTTATCACACAATTGACTAATACTTAATAAATTATGTTTCAAACCATTTACAAGCAAGACATTATCAATAAATGCATGAGGAGTTATACCAATTTTTACAAATGCCAACAATTTTGCCTTGGCCATTATCACCAAAGGTAACTACTCTATCCTTTGCTTCTAAAGTGATGAATTATGATTCATCACCAGTCATGTGTCTTGAATACCTACTATCTAAATACCATTTTCTTTTAGTTGCTCGGGTTGCAAGACACACCTGCATCTATAACGTCAAGTCTTCATTTTAGGTACCCAAGCTTTCTTAGGTCTTTTGGGGTTAATCAACCTGGTTCATTTTGGAACCCATATTTTTTTAACATTATGTGTGAGACATGAATATGTTTTATGATAAGGTTTTTCACAATTAAATCAATTTACTAGGAATAAAGTATGGACCCTAGTTGATAGACCCAAAGGTTATCCTGTTATATATCTAAATGGGTGTTTAGAAATAAATTAGATAAAAATGGCATTGTTATTAGAGATAAAGCTAGATTAGTTGCAAAAGGATATAATCAAAAGGAAGGAATTGATTTTGATGAAACCTTTGCACCTGTTGCTAGATTAGAGGCCATTAGATTATTACTTGCATTTGCATGTCATATGAACATTAATTTATTTTAAATGGATATGAAAAGTGTATTTTTAAATGGTTTTATAAATAAAAAGTTTTTGTTGAACAATCACCTGGTTTTGAAGATCATGAATTTTCAAATCATGTTTTTAAACTACACAAAGCACTTTATGGTTTAAAATAAGCACCTAGAGCTTGTATGATAGACTAAGTAAATTTCTAATTAAAATATTTTTTAGAGAAAATGTTGATAAAACCCTCTTTTTGAAAAAAAAGGATAAAGACTTATTGGTAGTATAAATCTATGTAGATGATATATATTCGGTGCTACTAACGATCTTCTTTATCAAGAATTTGCAAAGTTGATGTAAGACAAATTTGAGATGAGCATGATGGGAGAACTTAACTTCTTCCTTGGACTTTAAATGAAACAAGAGAGAGAGGGGATTTTCATAAGCCAAACAAAGTACACTAAAGAAATTCTTAAGAAGTTTGGTATGGAATCAGTTAAACCTCTTGGAACACCTATGAGTCCTTCATGCAAACTCGATAAAGATGAAGATGGTAAGCAAGTTGATCAAAAATATTACAGAAGTATGATCGGTTCTCTACTTTACTTAATAGCTAGTAGACACGATATTATGTATGTTGTATACTTATGTGCTAGATATCAGTCTGAACCTAAAGAATTTCACTTAATTGCTGTAAAAAGAATTCTCAGATATTTAAATGGAACAAAAAATGTAGGATTATGGTACTCTAGAGACTCAACATTAAATTTGATTGCATATTTTGATTCTAATTTTGCTGATTGTAAATTAGATAGAAAAAGCACAAGTGATGCATGCCAATTTTTAGGTAGTAACTTAATCTCTTGGTTTACAAAAAGCAAAATTCGGTGTATTATCAATTACTGAAGCTTAATATGTTGCAGCTAGAAGTTGCTGTGCTCAAATTCTTTGGATTAAGTGACAACTTGAAGATTATGATATAACACTTGATAAAACTCTAATTAGATGTGACAATACTAGTGCAATAAATTTAACAAAAAATCCTATTTAACACTCAAGAACTAAACACAGAAATAAGACACCATTTCATTAGAGAACATGTAGCTAATAATGATGTTTGTCTTGATTATGTATGTACTAATGAATAATTAGCTGACATATTTACAAAACCCTTAAGTGAAGAGAGATTTTGTTATCTTAGAGGAGAATTAGGAGTCTGTGATCCATCAGAATGATTTTAAATCTCCTAGGAATGACTATCTAGAATTCAATCATTTTCATGAAAATTCTTTTGTGATTCTAAGAAAAATTTATCTAGATATATGAACCTCTTGATTCACCACATTCTAAGGAAGATTTATCCAATAATTGATGATTTTTGATAAGTTTCAGATTCTTTGAAACTCTTGTTTTTTATTGAATCTGTCTTGGATCCGACACCACTGGTGTTGGAGTCAACTCCAATTTTAGTTGCTCTCTGTCTATTTTGGAGCCGACACTTGCCTTTGTGGAGCCGACTCTACTTCGAGCGCTGACTGTGTAAGCAACTTGGAGTCGACACCTTAACTTGTGGGAGCCAACACCTTTTGGTCCAGTTTTAACTATTTTAGGGCAGAGTTAACACCTCTTCGTTTCTATCCGACTCCAAACCTTTCCAAAACTTCTCCACTCATCCCAAAACTTAGAATCCCTCAAATTCATCCTCTCCTAGCACTCAATGGCACCCAAACACCGTGCATCAACCTTTGGAGTGACAATGACAATGGGAAGGAGGACAGCAAGGTGCCCAGCGAGACAATCACCTAGCTCAACTTCCACTTCGTCATCCTCAACTCCAAGTGTGATTCCTAGTCCACCTTCTCCCCAGATCGATTTCATAGCCGGAAAGGTCATCACAATAGGAAGGAAGGTTGATTTTAGTTTCTTTAAAGCGGAAGGTTTCTCTTTAGGAAGACAACTCAAGGAAATGGGTTGGGAAAAGGTATGTTCTTTGGATGTCCCTACTTACCCAGCTCTAGTGAAAGATTTTTATCATAATTTGACAAGACGAGATGGAGGAATAGTTAGTCATGTTAGAGGAACAAGAATTCATTTGACTTCAGAGATATTGGGAAATTTATTGGAAATCCTGGTTGTTGGTTTGATAGCTAACTCTCACAGTGAGAGAGGTGAAGCTTTGTCTAAGATTCTTGGTAGAGACATGACAGATTTTGAAGAAGTTAGGGCAAACCAATTACCCTTGGAACTGAGGCTTTTGCACAATATGCAGTAGGATTCTATTCTCTAAAACTGGAAGATTCGAGTATATATCTGAGAGAGACATATTGTTATGGACTGTGTTGTTACTGGTCAGCATATAAACTTACCTGGTATGATGATTGGTTACATGGCTGAGGCAAGTAGTAAGAAAAGATCAACATTGCCTTATAGCATTTCAAAGTCAAGGAGTGACATATTGGATAATGAGCCTATGAAGAATCTTAGACATATGACTACTACAACAGTGCTACTCTTCACCATATGGGATTTGTGAAAGTCAATGGGCATTGGGAAAGAAAAGGAAAATTGATGAAAGGGCAGCTGAGGTTGAGACTGCAGTCCCTGGTCCCTCAGAGGCAGGACCATCTGTGAGACACTCTTCGCCAGACCTAGCAGTTCAGCACCCCCAGCAGCACCAACACCAGCTCCAGCCCCTACAACTTTTGTTCAAAGTTCTTCTGGATTTTTTGAGAGATAATTAGAACAGCTTAAAGCCCTATTTACAGATCATGAAATCAAGATTAAGAATGAAGTAGAAAGTCAACTCTTGGGGATAAGGCAGCTTTTCTATTCATTGAAAGATAAAATTTGTGTGATTGAGTCATCACTAAGCACATCCTCAGTTACCTTGAAGACAGACTTAAAGCTGATATTTGATAAAATCAAGGACATAGGAGGTGACTCAGACATTTACTCTAAATGCAAAGCTAAACTTCAAGAGAAAGTTACAATTGCTGCTACTTTAGTTGAGAAAATGTTGAATGATTTCATGAAGATTCAAGAAAAAGGGATGTGGCAGATCTTAGAAGAACTTAAAAGGATTTTGAGATGATCTATTTCCAAGCTAATTCAACTTCAATCCAGTCAATTTCAAGCTTTCTTTAGTTTTTTAGTTTGTAACTAGGATAAATGATGTATTTTGATGTTTTGATATAGTATCGTGTGAATGATGCAGTGATGTATTTTGTATTGACTTAATGAATATTTTGATGTAATGACTTTGTACTCAATGAATGCTATATGAAGTCAATCTTGTTACTTGAACTTTGAGTTACTCAATTCTTGCATTTGATGTTGATTTAAGCTATATTTAGGCAAGAATGCTTGGTTGAATGGCCTATTTAGGCAAGAACCAGGGGATAGCCATTTGGAGATTTGAGAAGCATTAAATGCGTGCATTTGAAACTGATGTCCAGGCATTTAAGGCAATCATTAAAAGTTGATGTCCAAGCATTTAAGATAAGTAGACATTGTTTGAAAAACCCACAACAAGTTTTGAAAACCAATCCCAGATAAAATCTTCATTCACATATGCATTGAAGGCTGGGAGATGAAGTCTTCAGATGGCTCGTTTGAAAAAAAAAAATTGCAAAGAAACTACGGCAATTAAATCATCAATCAATGAGCAAGCTCCAATCCTTCCACATTGCAAAGAAATTGTGATGATTAAAGACTTCAAAAATAGTGCAGAATTTCGAAAAGAAGAACGCAAGAAATCCATGTTTGGTTATTTTTTTAATTAGATTTATAGTTTTGCCATTGGAATTTTACAGCTTTGCTATTGACTGCTTTCAGTGGGATTTGGACAAGTGTCATGCAATGCTTTGAAAAATAATTTTCACATGATAAATCATCAAAGATAGATTTAATCATTCGAGAAATGAATGGTAAAACATTGAGTTAGACAAGGATGCTTAAGAAAACAGGTTTCACGTTAAGAATATCCAAAGCCAGTTGGAGACATTTTGAAAAAATGAAAGCAATTTAAAGCATGAAATTACTTATGCAGTTTGGATTAAAAAAAATTATTTGAAATTATTTTTGGCTTTAAAGATTATTCACCATCATTTTTCTTTACTTGTATTACCTTTGATACATGGGATACCTTAATTTGAAGCGATTGTCTCAACAAAATTCTTAATATTATACTTAATCATTTTGTATTCATCAAAATCAAATATGAGGTCAACACTATTCATAAAAAGAGAATGCATTGGAGATCGTCTGCTTACATTAGAGGTAGATATAGAAATGTGTTACTTTACAACCGTGTGAAGCATGTAAACCATGGAGCCCATCAATGTCACCATCCTTTACAGTGGGTTGAGACCAAGCAAAGAACATGACATCTCTCCCATAACATTGTCCTGCAGCCATAAGCATGATGATGGGGATCATGATAGCCGCATGGAGATTGTTGGTTGACGACACTAATGGAAAGACCATTAGTGCCTTCTTTGTTCACTCCAAGATTTGGATGAAATCCTGATTCTTATGAAGTACTAGAACGAATTGCAATTGCTCCTATTATTGTCATCACCACGGCATCGAAAGAAACACAAAAAGCATGCATGGTCATTGATGCCTAAGAAGACGATCATGGAAAGACAAGTAGTTCGACCTAACTAGCCCATAAGAATTCTTTTGAAGAACTACTTGCCCTGGAACCTCCAGGTCTTACTAGATGTGTCCACTTACCCTTCTATTTATAGCACAATAATAGGCGTCTATCCGTAGCAAAGAATTTTTAAGTTATCATACTTTTATAATCACAACAAATACGAATTCAGTAACGGCTCATTAAGAAAAAAATTAGTAATGGCCTTGGTCCCACAAGTATGTTGTAATCATCATAAACTTTATGGTCATGACAGACCATAATAATAAATTTAGTAATTTATAAAAATAAATGTTCAACATGTGTTATTAGTAACGCATAATAAATTTAGTAACACATAATAATAAATTTACCGTGCCACCAATTATATTTTATTAGCTGTCTAGATATTTTGAAATCATTTGGTTCATGGTTTGAATTTTACAATTGCTTTGATTTCTATAATAACTAGCCATGCTTTAATAGTTTTCTATTATATCTTTGCATTGGTAGCTCAAATAAATCGTATGATCAAAAGCCACATGAAAAATGGACACTAGAAAATCGTTTGATTGATCATGCTACCTATCTCGAGTGTGGACGTATTGGCCTACATTAAAATAAGATTAAAATTCTATTTGTCTATATAAACAATGTAATTTGAGCTTGTGGATCCCTAATACAACAAGCAGTTAATATATCATATTTCGATGTTATGCATTAACTTGAACATATTTTGCAAAACCTATGTTAGACTCTTGCAGCCATATTCTTGAGATTTAATAACTTGTATCTTGTAGAACTTATTTTCTACCCATTGGTTGATTTCACAATTGCCATGTCTCTATTATTTTGAATAAAGTTGCTGATTGTATTATGCAAACCTTCAGCTGCATTTCTTAACAATAAACAATTTATTTCTTTATACTTGCTTGATCCTTTTTTTAAATCTTGACTTGAAGTCAAAGCTTTTTATTCCTTTGTTTAAAGTCTCAAATAGATTCTTAATTGGACACTTCCGTACCATTTTTTTTTTCTTGCTATGTTCAAAGCTCTGGAAAGAGAGAGGGATACTTGCCAACATTTCATAATATGAAAGAATGGATATTTCTATTTTGTTGACCCACTTATTGATTTTGATGATTAACAAAAGCCATGAGTATATTCCTTATGTTACTAATGTAATTGACATGTGTTTTAGGAATTTAGAAAGGTTAAATATTCAAAAGTTATATAAAAATTGGTTTGAATCAGTTTTATTGGTATATGTCAAAGTTCAAAAGTAAGAGCCTGACACCCTTAGAGCCGACTTCAGAGCGTATCAGAACAGTTTGAAACTTTCGGCACGGTTTAGAGTCGATACCTAAAAAGTTGAACCGACTCTAACCTAAATATAGAGAACTATTTTCTGCTTCAGATTTTAGAGTCAACACCTTGAGATTTAGAGCCGACTCTAACCTGAGAACAGAGAGTACATTTTTGGGATACTGTTAGAGCCGACACCCCAGGAGATTAGAGCCAACTCTAGCTTGCGATGTGTCAACACCAGAGAATCTCGGAGCTGATTCCACGATGGACTTTTTATTACAATTTTTGGAAACTTGACTTAGAGCCGACACCTTGAAAAGTTGGAGCCGACTCCAACCTGTCAGAGTCAATTTTTAAATTTGTCAGAATCAGCTCCAATGGCCATATTTCTTCACCTACTCTTTAATGGCTCTATTTTTTGCATGAGGAACTAATCCAAGTACATTTCAATGGCTATTTTTCACCAAATGATGGATTAAGAGAAATTATAAAAAGGGGTTCCGACCGTTCAAAATAAAAAGAAGAAAAACAAGAAGAAAAAGAGAGAAATCAAGAAATCCCAAAGAGGAAATTCTCTGTGTCAAAGCCTAATTGTTGTCGAGAGATAGAACAGAAATCCAAAAGCCTTCCAAGATCAAATCCAAAGGATTTCCATCGATTTGAAGAAGAAATGCAAGAGCCCTAAATTTTTAACCTTCTCTTCACCAAGCATTTTTCAAGAATCTAAGTTCAAGCTTTGATAGTCCATTCAGAAGAGAAGAGAAAAGAAGAAAAGAAGAAAAGCTCAACTTCAAAAAGCTTCAAATCATGCTTTTATTCTCATTTTACTTATATTATATTTGCTCATTTGAGGAGCTTTTAATTTGCTGCAAACATATATTTGAATTGTTTATTTTCTAATTCAATCAAGGGATTGAATTAGTTGAGGTAGTTGATCTCGGGGGAAGCTAAGATTAGCTTGTGTTAGGTTTTGTGCTGGTGAACCTGTGAAAACCGGCTGGGTTCATTGTGACCCCATTGTAAAACAACAAGTTCGAGTTGTGATCTTGCAAAATAACTCAGCTGTAATCAGGGTGATTATAGTGTGGACCCAAGAGTTGCTTGGGAATGGATGTAGGTGTAGCTAACACCGAACCACTATAAACCTTGTGTTTTCGTGCTTATCTCTCTCTCTTCTTTATATTGTGTTCATCATTTATTGCAACACTTACTTGTGCACATTTATCTTATGAAATTGGTTTTAAGTGTAAAATTTTTAAGAACCCAATTCACCCCCCCTCTTGGGTTGCCATCTGGGCCAAAAATTGGTAACAGAGCTTATGCTCATTTCGGCTTGATCTAACAATCAAGAGCCAAGGATTCAAATGGCAGCTCAAGCTGGCTCATCTTTTTTTGAGGGTCAATCCATAAATCGACCACCTTTGTTTAGTGGCACAAACTATTCATATTGGAAAGCTAGAATGAGGATTTTTATTCAAGCTTTAGACTATGAATTATGGAGTGTCATTAGCAATGGTCCTAGCACTCCCACACATAATAGATGGATCCATTGTTCCTAAGCCCGAAAGGGATTGGAATGAAAATGATAGAAAAATGGCTCAGCTTAATGCCAAGGCCATGAATGTCCTATACTGTTCTTTGGATGTAAATGAATTCAATAGAATATCCACTTGCATCTCAGCCAAAGAAATATGGATAGGTTGGAAGTTACTCATGAAGGTACCAACCAAGTTAAAGAATCAAAAATTAACATTTTGGTACACAAATATGAACTTTTCAGTATGGATCAAAATGAATCAATTACATGCATGTATACTAGATTTACTGATATAGTAAATGGACTTGAAAAGTCTTGGTAAGACCTATACTAACTCTAAATTAGTGCAAAAAATTCTTAGGTCTCTTCCAAGATCATGGGAAGCCAAAGTGACAGCAATCCAAGAAGCCAAAGATTTAAATATTATACCTTTGGAGGAGCTACTTGGATCTTTATGACCCATGAGCTTACAATGAAGCAACATCAAGAAGAGGACGTGAAAAAGAAACAAACAATTGCACTCAAAGCTGCAAAAATGAAAAGAGCAGCAGTAAAGAAGATGAAGAAGATGATGAGACTGTTCTCTTGTAAAGAAATACAAAAAATTTATGCAAAGAAGGAGACCCTTCCACAAGAGAAAACCTGGTGTTAAAATGGAAGGAGAAAAAGAAAAGGCTAAGGATAAGGAAAAGGATCCCTTGATATGTTATGAATGCAAAAAACTGGGATATTTTAGATCCGAATGTCCTCAACTCAAGAAGGGATACAAAAAGAAGAAGAAAGATTATGTTGCAACTTGGAGCGACAACGAGGAATCTTCATCTGAAAAAGATCAAAAAGAGGTTGCCAACATATCTTCATGGTAAATGATGAAAGTGAGGTAAATTCTGAAACCCCAATGATGATTTTACTTTTGATGAATTATATGATGCTTTTAATGAATTAGTTAATGATTTCAAGATTTTGAGAACCAAAAACAAAACTTTGAAAACTGAACACTTAGATCTTGTAAAAAAAAAATGAACTAGTTCTTGAAATTAAAAATTTAAAATATGAAAAGGAAGACATACTAAAAGAAAAAGAATCAATTTCTATTAAAATATTAATTTAAAGAAAGAAATTAAAAAATATAAGAATATTATTAATAGATTTACAAATAGCTCAAAAAGCTTAATCTACTTTTAAACAATCAAAGAGCTATTTTTGACAAAGCTGGTTTAGGATATAGACCACATATGAAACAAAAATGTGTCAATAATTTCTTCATCAAGAAACCAATAAAAAATGATATTGTTGTTACCACTGTAGCAAAAAGGGACATAAATCTTATGAATGTAATTACAAATTGTCTCATAAGAAGTTAAATCATAAAGGTAAGAAAATATGGGTTCCAAAAGGAACTGTGTTTATTGCTACTAACCATGAAGGACCAAGAAGGCTTGGGTACCTAAACAAAAGATTTGATTGCCTTGCAGAGTGTCTTGCTGCCAAAGAATCAAAAAGAAAATGGTATCTTGATAGTGGCTGCTCAAGACACATGACGGGTGACAAGGAGCAATTCATCACCCTTGAAGTAAAAAAAGGAGGAGTTAACTTTTGGAGATAATGGCAAAGGCCAAATCATGGGCTTTGGTAAAATTCAAATCACTCCATCCACTTTTATAAAAATATTTTATATGTAGATGGATTAAAGCATAATTTAATTAGTATTAGCCAACTGTGTGATAAAGGTTTCAAAGTTCCTTTGAAGCTTCTATCTGCACTGTATCAAATCCCATTGACAATAGCATTATATTTATTGGAAATAGAAATGGCAATGTATACTTAATTGATTTGGACAATTTGTCTACTAGTAACCATTGCCTAATTGCAGATAATGCTAATGTAAATAAGATTGGATGGCTATGGCATCGTAGACTAGGTCATGCAAGCACACACTTAATTTCAAAATTGCTTAGAATGGATTTAGTTAAAGGACTTCCAAAATTAGATTTTAAAAATAATAAAATTTGTGATGCATGTCAATTTGAAAACAAACTAGAATTCTTTCAAATCTAAAAATATTTTTTCACTACTAGGCCACTCGAGCTACTTCATATGGACCTTTTTGGACCTACTAGAACCACTAGTCTAGGAGGAAAGAAATATGGTCTTGTGATAGTAGATGATTACTCTAGATTCACTGGGTATTATTTTTAGCTCACAAAGATGAGACTTTCTCTATATTTCTGAAATTCTTCAAGAAAGTCACAAATGAGAAAAAACTACATAGTGTCTCTTAGAAGTGATCATGGAACTGAATTTGAAAATCATTTATTTAAAAATTTTTGCATTGAAAATGGCATTCATCATAACTTCTCTGCACCTAGAATGCCTTAACAAAATGGAGTTGTAGAAAGAAAAATAGAACTCTAGAAGACATGGCCCGTACCATGCTATGTGAAAGCCAACTCCCAAAGTATTTCTGGGCGGAAGCTATAAACACATCATGTTACATCCTAAATAGAGCCTTAATTAGACCAATCCTTAAGAAAATTCCCTATGAATTATGGCATAATAGAAACCCAACATTAGTTATTTTCATGCATTTGGTTGTCAATGTTTCATTCATAATAATGGTAAAGACAATCTTGAAAGTTTGACACAAAATCTGATGAAGGTATATTCTTAGGATATTCCACTTTAGCAAAGCTTATAGGGTATTTAATAAAAAGTATTTAATTAGAAGAGTCAATTCATGTAGTATTTGATGAATCTTTAGCATCAAGTTCTGAAAAGATAGATGATGAGGAAGATACAAATTTGCTTGAAAGAGATATTGAAAAATTGAATGTAGATGTATCTTCAGATCATGAACAGAAGCTAAGGATGATGATTCACCTAAGGATGATGGTATTGATACTACTCGTAATGATGTAGATCTACCTAGAGATTGGAGATATGCTTTTGGTCATCCAAAGGACTTAATCATAGGTGATCCATCTCAAGGTGTAAGACTAGATCATCAATGAGAAATATCAATAATAATCTTACATTTGTCTCATATAGAACCTAAAACTATCGAGGAAAAAAAGATAGTAATTGAATGTTAGCTATGCAAGAAGAATTAAATCAATTTATTAGGAATAAAGTATGGACCTAGTTGATAGACCCAAAGGTCATCCATCTAAATGGGTGTTTAAAAATAAATTAGATGAAAATGGCATTGTTATTAGAAATAAAGCTAGATTAGTTGCAAAAGGATATAATCAAGAGAAAGGAATTGATTTTGATGAAACCTTTGCACCTGTTGCTAGATTAGAGGCCATTAGATTATTACTTGCATTTGCATGTCATATGAACATTAATTTATTTCAAATGAATGTAAAAAGTATTTTTAAATGGTTTTATAAATGAGAAGTTTTTGTTGAACAACCACCTGGTTTTGAAGATCATGAATTTTCAAATCATGTTTTTAAACTACACAAAGCACTTTATGATTTAAAATAAGCACCTAGAGCTTGGTATAATAGACTAAGTAAATTTTTAATTAAAAATAATTTTTCTAAAGGAAATGTTGATAAAACCCTTTTTTTGAAAAGAACGGATAAAGACTTATTGGTAGTACAAATCTATGTAGATGATATAGTATTCGTGCTACTAAGGATCTTTTTGTCAAGAATTTGCAAAGTTGATGCAGGGTGAATTTGAGATGAGCATGATGGGAGAACTTAACTTCTTCCTTGGACTTTAAATGAAACAAGAAAGAGAGGGAATTTTCATTAACCAAACAAAGTACACTAAAGAAATTCTCAAGAAGTTTGATATGGAATCAATTAAACCTCTTGGAACACATATGATTCCTTCATGCAAACTCGATAAAGATGAAGATGTAAGCAATTGATCAAAATATTATAGAGGTATGATCGGTTCTCTACTTTACTTAAGCTAGTAGAACCTGATATTATATTTGTTGTATGCTTATGTGCTAGATATCAGTCTGAACCTAAAGAATCTCATTTAATTGCTGCAAAAAGAATTCTCAGATATTTAAATGAACAAAAAATGTAGGATTATGGTACTCTAAAGACTCAACATTAAATTTGATTGCATATTCTGATTCTGATTTTGCTAGTTGTAAATTAGATAAAAAAAGTACAAGTGGTGCATGCCAATTTTTAGGTAGTAACTTAATCTGTTGGTTTAGCAAAAAGCAAAATTCGGTTGCTTTATCAACTGCTGAAGCTGAATATTTTGAAGTTGGAAGTTGCTGTGCTCAAATTCTTTGGATTAAGCAACAACTTGAAGATTATGGTATAACACCTGATAAAACTCCAATTAGATGTGACAACACTAGTGCAATAAATTTGACAAAAAATCCTATTCAACACTCAAGAACTAAACACATAAAATAAGACACCATTTCATTAGAGAACATGTAGCTAATAATGATGTTTATCTTGATTATGTATGTACTGATGAATAATTAGCTGACATATTTATAAAACCCTTAAGTAAAGAGAGATTTTGTTATCTTAGAGGAGAATTAGGAGTTTGTGATCCATCGGAATGATTTTAAATCTCCTAGAATGACTATCTAGAATTCAATCATTTTCTTAAAATTCTTTTGTGATTCTAAGGAAAATTTATCTAGATATTTGAACCTCTTGATTCACCACATTCTAAGGAAGATTTATCCAATAATTGATGATTTTTGACAAGTTTCAGATTCTTTGAAACTCTTTTTTTCACTAAACTGTCTTGGAGCTGACACCACTGGTGTTGGAGTCGACTCCAGTTTTAGTTGCTCTCTGTCTATGATTTTGGAGCTGACACCTACCTTTGTGGAGCCGACTCTATTTGGGCGCTGACTGTGTTAGCGAATTTGAGTCGATACCTCAACTTGCGGGAGCCACACCTTTTGGTCCAGTTTTGACTATTTTAGGGCAGAGTCGATACCTCTTCGTTTCTATCTGACTCTAAATCTTTCCAAAACCTTCTCCACTCATCCAAAACTTAGAATCCCTCGAAATTCATCCTCTCAGCACTCAGGCACCCAAACGCGCATCAACCTTTGGAGTGACAATGACAACGGGAAGGAGGAAGGCGAGGCATTCAGTGAGACAGCCGTCACCTAGCTTAACTTCCACTTCATCATCCTCAACTCCAAGCGCGATTCCTAGTCCACCTTCTCCCCAGATCGATCTCCTAGCCGGAAGGTCATCACAATGGAAGGAAGGTTGATTTTAGTTTCTTTGAAGAAGAAGTTTCATTTTAGGAAGACAACTCAAGGAAATGGGTTGGGAAAAGGTATGTTCTTTGGATGTCCCTACCTACCCAGCTCTAGTGAAAGATTTTTATCATAATTTGATAAGAGGAGATGGAGGAATAGTTAGTCATGTTAGAGGAACAAGAATTCATTTGACTTTGGAGATATTGAGAAATTTATTGAAAAACCCGCTTGTTGGTTTGATAGCTAACTCTCACAGTGAGAGAGGTGAAGCTTTGTCTAGGATTCTTGGTTGAGACATGACAGATTTTGAAGATGTTAGGGCAAACCAATTACCCTTGGAACTGAGGCTTTTGCACAATATTTGTAGTAGGATTCTATTCCTAAAACTGGAAGATTCGGGTATGTATCTGAGAGAGACATTGTTGTCATGGATTGTGTTGTTACTGGTCAGCCTATAAACTTACCTGGTATGATAATTGGTTATGGCTGAGGCAAGTAGTAAGAAAAGATCAACATTACCTTATGGAATGATATTAACTATGACATTTCAAAGTCAAGGAGTGAACATATTGGATAACGAGCCTATGAAGAATCTTAGACATACGGACTACTACAACAGTGCTACTCTACACTGTATGGATTTGTGAAAGTCAATGGGCATTGGAAAAGAAAAGGAAAATTGATGAAAGGGCAGCTGAGGTTGAGACTGCAGTCCTTGGTCCCTCAGAGGCAGGACCGTCTGTGAGACACTCTTCGCCAGGACCTAGCAGTTCAGCACCCCCAGTAGCACCAGCTCCAGCCCCTACAACTTTTGTTCAAAGTTCTTCTGGATTTTCTTAGAGACAGTTAGAACAGCTTAAAGCCCTATTTACAGATCATGAAATCATGATTAAGATTGAAGTAGAAAGTCAACTCTTGGGGATAAGGCAGCTTTTCTATTCATGAAAGATAAAATTAGTGTGATTGAGTCATCACTAAGCACATCCTCAGTTACCTTGAAGACAGACTTAAAGCTGATATTTGATAAAATCAAGGACATAGGAGGTGACTCAGACATTTACTCTAAATGCAATGCTGAACTTCAAGAGAAAGTTACAATTGCTGCTGCTTTAGTAGAGAAAATGTTGAATGATTTCATGAAGATTCAAGAAAAAGGGATGGGCAGATCTTAGAAGAACTTAAAAGGATTTTGAGACGATCTATTTCCAAGCCAATTCAACTTCAATCCAGTCAATTTCAAGCTTTCTTTAGTTTTTTAGTTTGTAACTAGGATAATGATGTATTTTGATGTTTTGATATAGTATCTAAATGAATGTATGTGAATGATGCAGTGATGCATTTTGTAATGACTTAATGAATATTTTGATGTAATGACTTTGTACTCAATGAATGCTATATGAAGTCAATCTTGTTACTTGAACTTTGAGTTACTCAATTCTTGCATTTGATGTTGATTTAAGCTATATTTAGGCAAGAATGCTTGGTTGAATGGCCTATTTAGGCAATAACCAGGGGATAGCCATTTGGAGATTTGAGAAGCATTAAATGCGTGCATTTGAAACTGATGTCCAAGCATTTAAGGAAAGCATTAAAAGTTGATGTCCAAGCATTTAAGATAAGTATACATTGTTTTAAAAACCGACAACGTGTTTTGAAAACCAATCCCAGATAAAATCTTCATTCACATATGCAATGAAGGCTGAGAGATGAAGTCTTCAGACAGAATGGCTCGTTTGAAAAAAAAATTCTTCAGACAGAATGGCTCATTTGAAAAAAAAAATTGCATTCATCAAAGAGAAACGACAGCAATTAAATTATTAATCAATGAGCAAGCTCCAATCCTTCCACATTGCAAAGAAATTGTGACGATTAAAGACTTCAAAAATAGTGCAGAATTTCGAAAATAAGAACGCAAGAAATCCATGTTTGGTTATTTTTTTAATTAGATTTATAGTTTTGTCATTGAAATTTTATAGTTTTGCTATTGACTAATTTCAGTGGGATTTGGACAAGTGTCATGCAATGCTTTGAAAAATAATTTTCATATGATAAATCATCAAAGATGGATTTAGTCATTCGAGAAATGAATGGTAAAACATTGAGTTAGATAAGGATGCTTAAGAAAACAGGTTTCACGTTAAGAATATCCAAAGCAAGTTCGAGACATTTTGAAAAAATGAAAGCAATTTAAAGCATGAAATTACTTATGTAGTTTCGATTTAAAAAAATTATTTGAAATTATTTTTGTCTTTAAAGATTATTCACCATCATTTTTCTTTACTTGTATTACCGTTGATACATGGGATACCTTAATTTGAAGCGATTGTCTCAACAAAATTCTTAATATTATACTTAATCATTTTGTATTCATCAAAATCAAATATGAGGTCAACACTATTCATAAAAGAGAATGCATTGGAGATCGTCTGCTTACATTAGAGGTAGATATAGAAATGTGTTAACTTTACAACTGTGAGAAGCATGTAAACCATGGAGCCCATCAATGCCACCATCCTTTACAGTGGGTTGAGACCAAGCAAAGAACATGGCATCTCTCCCGATAACATTGCCCTGCAGCCATAAGCATGATGATGGGGATCATGATAGCTGCGCATGGAGATTGTTGGTTGACGGCACTAATGGAAAGACCATTAGTGCCTTCTTTGTCCACTCCAAGATTTGGATGAAATCCTGATTCTTATGAAGTACTAGCATGAATTGCAATTGCTCCTATTATTGTCATCACCACGGCATCGAAAGAAACATAAGAAGCATGCATGGTCATTGATGCCTAAGAAGACGACATCGAAAGAAACACAAGAAGCATGCACGGTCATTGATGCCTAAGAAGACGATCATGGAAATACATGTAGTTCGAACTAACTAGCAAATAAGAATTGTTTTGAAGAACTACTTGCCCTAAAACCTCTAGGTCTTACTAGATGTGTCCACCTACCCTTCTATTTATAGCACAATAATAGGCATCTATCTGTAGCAAAGAATTTTTAAGTTATCATACTTTTATCTCATTAAGAAAAAAATTAGTAATTGCCTTGGTCCCACAAGTATGCTGCAATCATCATAAACTTTATGGTCATAACAGACCATAATAATAAATTTAGTAACGCATAAAAATAAATGTTCAACATGTGTTATTAGTAACACATAATAATAAATTTAGTAACACATAATAATAAATTTACAGTGCCACCAATTATATTTTATTAGCTATCTAGATAATTTGAAATCATTTGGTTCATGGTTTGAATTTTACAATTTGCTTTGATTTCTATAATAACTAG
This sequence comes from Calamus simplicifolius, assembly GCA_900491605.1. Classification (NCBI taxonomy): domain Eukaryota; kingdom Viridiplantae; phylum Streptophyta; class Magnoliopsida; order Arecales; family Arecaceae; genus Calamus; species Calamus simplicifolius. Next base: position 920,965 of record UESW01003856.1, read on the forward strand.
CCATGCTTTAACATTTTTCTATTATATCTTTGCATTTGTAGCTCAAATAAATCGTATGATCAAAAGCCACATGAAAAATGGACACCAATAAATCGTTTGATTGATCACACTACCTATCTCGAGTGTGGACGTATTGGCCTGACATTAAAATAAGATTAAGAGTCTATTTGTCTAGATAAACAATGTAATTTGAGCTTGTGGATCCCTAATACAACAAGCAGTCAATATCTCATATTTTGATGTTATGCATTAACTTGAACATATTTTGCAAAACCTATGTTAGCATCTTGCTTCCATATTCTTGAGATTTAATAACTTGCATCTTGTAGAACTTATTTTCTATCCGTTGGTTGATTTCACAGTTGCCATGTCTCTATTATTTTGAATAAAGTTGCTGATTGTATTATGCAAACCTTCAGGTGCATTTCTTAACAATAAACAATTTATTTCTTTATACTTGCTTGATCTTTTTTTAAATCTTCGACTTGAAGTCAAAGCTTTTTATTCCTTTATTTAAAGTCTCAAATAGATTCTTAATTGGACACTTCCGTACCATATTTTTTTCTTGCTATGTCCAAAGCTCTGGAAAGAGAGCGGGATACTTGCCAACATTCCATAATATGAAAGAACGGGAATTTCTATTTTGTTGACCCACTTATTGATTTTGATGATTAACAAAAGCCATGAGTATATTCCTTATGTTACTAATGTAATTGACATGTGTTTCAGAAATTTAGAAAGGTTAAATATTCAAAAGTTATATAAAAATTGTTTGAATCAGTTTTTATTGGTATATGTCAAAGTTCAGAAGTTAGAGCTAGCACCCACAGTCATAGAGCCAACTCCAGAGCGTATCAGTTTGAAACTTTCGGCACGGTTTAGAGTCGACACTTGAAAAGTTAGAGCCAACTATAACCTGAGATATAAGAACTGTTTTCTACTTCAGATTTTAGAGCTGACACCTGGAGATTTAGAGCCGACTCTAACCGAAAAACAGAGACTGCATTTTTGGGATACTGTTAGAGCCGACACCCCAGGAGAATAGAGCTGACTCCAGCTCGCGATGTGTCCACACTAGAGAATCTCGAAGCCGACTCCACGATGGAATTTTTATTACTATTTTTAAAAACCCGACTTAGAGCCAACACCTTAAAAAGTTGGAGCCAACTCCAACCTGTCAGAGTCGATTTTCAAATTTGTCAGAATTATCTCCAACGGTCATATTTCTTCACCTACACTTCAACGGCTCTATTTCTTTGCATGAAGAACTAATCCAAGTATATTTCAATGGCTATTTTTCACCAAATCATAGATTAAGAGAAATTATAAAAAGGGGTTCCAACCGTTCAAAACAAAAAGAAGAAAAATGAGAAGAAAAAGAAAGAAATCAATAAATCCCAAAGAGGAAATTCTCTGTGTCAAAGCCTAATTGTTGTCCAGAGATAGAAGATAAATCCAAAGCTTTCCAAGATCAAATCCAAAGGATTTCCATCGATTTGAAGAAGAAATGCAAGAGCCCTAAATTTTCAACCTTCTCTTCACCGAGCATTTTTCAAGAATCTGAGTTCAAGCTTTGATAGTTCATTCAGAAGAGAAGAGGAAAAGAAGAAAAGAAGAAAAGCTCAACTTCAAAAAGATTCAAATCAGGCTTTTCTATTCTCATTTTACTTATATTGCATATTTTCTCATTTGAGGAGCTTTTAATTTGCTACAAACATATATTTGAATTGTTTATTTTCTAATTCAATCAAGGGATTGAATTAGTTTGGTAGTTGACCTCGGGGAAAGCTAAGATTAGCTTGTGTTAGGTTTTGTGCTGGTGAACCTGTGTAAACCGGCTGGGTTCGTTGTGACCCCATTATAAAATAACAAGTTTGAGTTGTGATCTTGCACAACAACTCAGCTGTAATCAGGGTGATTATAGTGTGGACCCAAGAGTTGCTTGGGAGTGGATGTAGGTGTAGCTAACACTGAACCACTATAAACCTTGTGTGTTTATCGTGCTTATCTCTCTCTCTTTTCTTTTATATTGTGTTCATCATTTGCTGCATCACTTCACTTGTACACATTTATCTTGAAATTGATTTTAAGTGTAAAATTTTTAAGAACCCAATTCACCCTTCCCCTCTTGGGTTGCCATCTGAGCCAACAATTAGTATCAGAGCTTATGCCCATTTCGGCTTGATCTAACAATCAAGAGCCAAAAATCCAAATGGCAGCTCAAGCTGGCTCATCTTTTTCTGAGGGTCAATCCACAAATCGATCACCTTTGTTTAATGGCACAAACTATTCATATTGGAAAGCTAGAATGAGGATTTTATTCAAGCTTTAGACTATGAATTTTGGAGTGTCATTATCAATGGTCTTAGCAACCCCACACACATAATAGACGGATCCATAATTCCTAAGCCCGAAAGGGATTGGAATGAAAATGATAGGAAAATGGCTTAGTGTTGGCCCAGATGGCAACCCAAGAGGGGAGGGGGGGGTGAATTGGATTCTTTTAAAAATTAAGCCTTTAATATAATTTAAACTATTTATGAGATGATGCAAACAATTAATTCAAGGTAAAGCACGATAGCAAGAGAGAGATAAATAAACACGGCAAACACAGAAATTTTATAGTGGTTCGGTGTATCCAACACCTACGTCCACTCCCAAGCTCCACTTGGGTCCACACTATAATCACCTCGATTACAGTCGAGTTGTTTTACAAGCTTACAACCCAAACTTGTTGTTTCCGGGATCACAACGAACCCAGCCGGTTTTACACGGGCTTATCAGCACAAAACCCAACACACAAGCTAACCTTAGCTTGTGACGAGGTACACTACCTCCACTAATTCAACCCTCTGATTGAATTAGTAAACCACAAGATGAAAATGTAAGTTTAATACAAAATAGCTCCTTTAGAGCAGATATTTCAAAATAAAAGCAAGGTTTAGAAGAGCCTGTTTAGATTTGATTTGAGTGCAGGTTTTTCTTCTTTTCTTCTCTTCCTCAACTCCTTTGAAGTATGGAATCGGGCCTCAGCTTAGATTCTTCACAGATTGAATGTTGGAGTTGATTTGAGCTTTTTCTTTCTTTCTTTGAATGTTGAAAATCTCTTGATTTGCTCTTGAATGGCTCTTGGATTTTCTTCTAGACTTCTCTTGGATTGATAAACTTGAGCACAGATGAAGTCTCCTTTGATTTCATGCCTTTTCTTTCACTCTATTTTTGAATCTCGGATTTTTCAAATGACGCTATATTTTTCCTCTTTTTCTGAAAGATTTTTCTTTTTCTCTCTTGATTTGTATGTCTGTCTCTTTATTTGAAAACGGCCTCTCTATTTATAGACTCTACGAAAATATAGTCGTTAGACACAAAGAAATCTAGCCGTTATTGAAAAATCTTACCGTTGACGCTGAGTTGGCATTCAGAAAAATCATGCCCAGATTGTTGGAGTCGACTCCAGCTTTAGGTGAGTCGGCTCGAAGATGCGATACCAAAAATAGAAATATTCAGAAAGTCAAAGGGTCGACTCAACGAAAATAAGGTGTCGACTCCTGACAGTCGGGGGTCGACTCATGAAAAGCAAGGGGTCGACTCGAGAAGTGCTCAGAAAAATAATTCTCTGGTGTTTGAGCGGAGTTGACTCACACAGTCATGGAGTCGGCTCGACAAAATCGGGGGTCGACTCGAGAAATCACATGGGTCGACTCGAGACAAACAGACATCTCTGTATACTGAGTGGAGTCGACTTTGAAACTCTAGAGTCGGCTCCGGAACGTATCAAAAATCAGAGAATTTTCTGATTGACTTGAAATTCATTCCAGATTTATTTTAAATCAATTTTTGACTTGAATATAATAAATTGTCATTAGGAATCAATTCAAGAAATGTTCCAAAAGCTCATTGATTGATATGAAGTATAAAAATTTCTTTTTGAAAGCTTAAACATGGAGCTTGAAGTTACTTTCAAATTGATTAAAGTCATACTTAACATACTCATTGATTGTTCTAAATAAATTCATTGCTCATGTAAATAAACTCATTTCATCTTTTAATATACTCATGGCTTTTGTAATCATCAAAATCAATAAGATTGGGGCAACAATTTCTCAACAATCTCCCCAACAATCTCCCCCTTTTTGATGATGACAAAAACATTGAGTATATGCATGATTAATTAAGAATTTATTTTATTTTCATAGTTAGGCTCCCCCTGAATGAGGTAGCTCCCCCTATGAAACTCAAATAAATATTTCATTCATTCAATTTAAGCTTATACACAATTTAATGTCAAAATACAGCCTTTTCATCTAAATTGCTTTTTCATTCATTCACTGTATGTGTAATGTTTAATTATTACTTCCTTTTCTCATTCATTCAATTATTTATTATATGCATATATAACATTCGTTTAATTTCTCCCATGCATATACAGTTGTATAAAAACTCTCCCCCTTTTTTGTTATCAACAAAAAGGTAGAGAAGTATCAAACATAATCACATTCATGATTTAAGATATGTTTTAACAAGATCTGAGATTCATTGATAATAGGAGAAGTACATTCAAACTCAGATTACATTGAGCATTCAAAACTGACTTTTCATTACATCATGTATCAAAATGTAAAACATAATATGAACTTCATTACATTGCAAAGACTAAACATCTATTACATCAAAAATGTGTCCTTACAATCCTTGTTAAGTGATCTATAATATTCTTCATTCCGTCAGTTTGAATCTTAACATAATCTTCAGTCTTTCATCTACAAAAACAAGCAGTTAATATTTTGTCTTGAAGTTCGCATTGCACTTTGCATAGGTCTCACCATCTCCACAGATGTCTTTAAGTTCTTCAAAAATATTCTTTAGGTCACCACTTAAAGACTCAGTTGAAGTGCTAAGAGTTGATTCAATCTTGGTGATCCGATCATCTAATGAATAAAGAGTTTCTTTAAGATTCATAAATTTGTTGTCAAACTCAGTCTTCAATTTATCCGCCTGATCATCAAGAAGACTCTTAAGCTGCATTAACTGAAGATCTGAAAAACCGACAGATGAAGAAGATGACTGATCAACCATCGGAGCAGGAGAAGGAGCTGGAACAGGAACAGAAGAGCTAGGAGGTACAGGAGATGAATGTCTAACTGAAGGTCCAGGTGCCTCAATATCGGCGGCTCTATCTTCCAACATACTTTTCCTTTCCCATCTGCCATCCTTCTTCACAAATCCCATTCTATGAATAGTGGCCAAACTATAGTAATCAGTGTGTCTTAAATTTCTCATTGGCTCACTATCGAAAATGATTATCCCTTGGCTTTGAAAGATCTTAGTTAATATCATGCCATAGGGTAGACTAGATTTCCTCTTGCTCCACAGTCAGCAATGTACCATAATTATCATGCTCGGAAGATTGATAGGTTTCCCAGTCACTATAGCATCCATACAAAATATCTCTCTCAGAAACATAGTCAAATCTCCCAGTCTTAGGGAATAGAATCCTACTGCAAATGTTATGGAGAAGTCTTAATTCCAAGGACAGTTGATTTGCATGACTTCTTCAAAACCAACAATTTCTTTGTTAAGCAATCTTGATAGAGCTGGGCTCTATCATCAGATGAAAAAGTAGAAGTACCAGACACTGGAAGTTCCAACAATCTTGAGAGTAAATCCACTGTCACATTATTCTATTTCCTCTAATGATGCTGACTAATCCATTGTCTCCTCTTGACAGATTTTTATAAAATTCTTTAACTAGGGCTGGGTAGGTTGGACAATCTAAAGAACATATTTCTCCCATCCCATTTCAATTAACTGTCTCCCTACAAGAAAACCTTCTGCCTCAAATAATTCAAAATCAACCTTTCTCCCGGTTGTAATCACTCTATCGGCTAGACGGTCTACCTGAGATGTGGCCGTAGTAGGAGAAGCACTCGGAGTTGAAGAGATGAGGTGGAATCCATGCTCGGAGAGGGTTCGAGCGGGACGCCTCACAGTCTTCTTCACCGCCTTCTTCCTTTTCATCCCGGCCGCACCAAGCTAGAACCACGGGTTTTAGGTGCCATTTGATCTAGTGGAAAGGTTAATCAAGGATTTCTAAGGATTTGGTAGGTTGGAAAAATTTTGGAGAGAGTATTTGAAGGATTTGAGATGATAGAAGTGAACGAGGAGTCGACTCTGCCCTAGATAAATCGACCTGGGACCACTTCGAGTCGGCTCCCGCAAAGTGTGGGGTCGACTCCGGGTAGTCACAGAAATTTATCCCGAAGTGAGTCGACTCGCACAGAGATGGGGTCGGCTCCAGAGTTTCAGCAGAAACATGGAGTCGACTCCGATACTGACCGAGTCGGCTCCGAGACCATTTCAGAGCAAAAACACAAAGTTTCAGAGAATCTGAAATGTGTCCGGATATTGATCATAAAATTGATAAAAAATCATTGGAGATCAATTAGATATGAATTCTAGATAAGATTTCCTTAAAGATCAAAGA
>UESW01003856.1:934717-970940 GCA_900491605.1 Calamus simplicifolius
GATAAAGTTTCTTTTTTGAAACGAAGCATCACGTCGCTTCAGAAGGATAAAATTTTTTTTTTTGAAACGAAGCATCACGTCGCTTCGGCTTCTGAAGCGAGATTTACCGCGGACTCTATTATTCCCCAAACATATCCACAACACCTTAGTTTATTTAAACAAAATCTCAATAGTGGGTTGGTGCAATAGGAGAGGCAGGATTTGTCAGAGATCCTTAACAGTTGCTACTAAGCCGGGTATGGAACTTGGAAGCTTTTAAACATTTCTGTGTCAACTCCTTGTACAAATTTATTAACGAAGGCGGAATTCGTTCGTTGCACTTTACCATTCAGCTGGAAGGCAGTGTCTTAAAAAGTAAAACATTTTTCATGGTTAGCCATTCCAAACAATTCACATCGAGGGTGTGTTCTATGGGATTAACACGAGGAATTGCGTCCGGTTTGGACAACTTGTGAAGGCCAAAAGGTTCCATACGTAAGAGTGGAAAAGAAGTAGTCCTGTTAGCATTTGGAGAGAGAAATAGTCCTGTCATCCTCGATCAAGAAAAAAAGTCTCCATCCAGCTGGTTCTGAACAAGGCTGCCAGTTGGATCAAAAAATGAAATCATTGTTGTAATCCGAAGTACTTGTTAAAGCGCTAAAATAGTTATGCAATTACTGGAGTTACAATGGCCGGAGACTGCATGCAATGCCCGTGGGAAACTTGTTCGTTCTTTATTCTTTAATAATGGTGGACGTTGGCCCTACTTTCTTGTTGAAAGAAAGGGACGAAAGGTTTATGCTGTGTCGCATGTTCCCTATCTTCAGCACCCACCAATTCACTGGCTTTTTCCATTCTGAATCAATTCCTTTGTCCTGGAGCATGCTGTGATATTAGTAATCCAAGAGGGCAGCTGAGCAAGATATGATTAATAGAAACTGAAAGCTTGCAGCCTGGCCCAGCTCACATGGCTTTCATTAGAGTTGGGTTTGACGTGCTGGTGCTGAATCTCTCACCTACTCGCCGTCAACACCTTAAAAAAGAGTGGTTCAGCGCACAGAACTCCACTCTCAAAGGAAACATGTAATACCTTAAAATAATTCATATAGAATGTAATACTTTAAATAATTTTATATAGAATGAAAAAGCAAAGTTTAAAGGTCTTACAACCACAAACTCATCATCCACCAACTTAATTACGCTTTAATTTTTTAAATTATATATAAAAAATTATAATATCTTAATATAGTACCATTAATGATCTTATAATTTGAATCATTTGTTACCAATTAACTTGAACCTAAACTTTTAAGGCTATACAAACTCGATGATTCATTAAAAATTAATCATGCTAGTAGATGGACTTGCAGAATTATAAATAATATTAAAGATAATTCAAATGTACTGAAGTTGATGATAAAAAAAAAGATTATTCATATTTGATTTCTAAGACCATATAATATAATTTGTTAATAAATTAATAGGAACATAATCTCTCAAAGCATTACAATCTTATTCATTTATCAGGTGATGTCTTCATCAACTTCTACACATTAGATCGATTCTAATATCTCATTTTAATATTTCAATCCATTTGATGGTCTAATTATCTTATTATTAAGTTAAATTTATGTGATCTTAAAAACTCGAGTATAAGTTAATTGATAAAAGATGAACTTGAGTTATAAGCTTTTTAATTTTTTTTAATCTCAGGTAAGATTATTTTAAAATATTATATATCAAAAAGCTAATTTCATATTTTAAACGATGTTTCAAACCCGTGATACGGCATCCAGTTGTCAAAACATCTAATTGGCAATAACTATTCAAATGTAGTCTATGTAATGCATGGCAGGTCACGTATCGCTGTTTTAGATAATGTTCTTTGGCGTTTCCTTATGTTATCGGAGACAGATGGGAACACCACCAGCTATTTTATAGAAATGATACGATTATAATTCATGTTTTGAGAAACAACATTTTCACATTCAAATTCTAAAACTTTGCTAGCTCCGTCAGATCAAGACCGTGGTCGCGGTAAGAACCATTCTTCTGCCTTTCCTTCCCTACAACCCGACTTCAGAACTTTGGCCTCTCTCCCTTGCTAGAGGGAATCATTTAATGCTTGCTGCTTTAAAAAAACATTATTGTATATAATAGTAAAGGCTTTTTCTCTTATATTTTTTTGCTGTTTGTGATTAGTGCAGTAAATAAAGAAATATTAAGAATGAAGATATGGTACAAAAGATCAAACGCTCGGATATATTCTGAAAAAAATGTACTGCAACTAAATCCATAAGTAAATATCTATTTGATATTTTATTTATTCCACACGGGCAAAAAAATGTTTCATTTCTTCATCTAAAATTCAACCGGTGGTGTGGAGGTGGTGAAAGTTGTCATTGACTTCTTTTGCGAGCCTCAGTGATACATTGGTCACCTACCATAGGAAGGTGCAACCTTTTGGAAGAGCAATGCCAACTATGAACCCAAGCTTTATTGAAATGGACGGAAGAGATCTAATTAGATAGCGACTTTAGTGAATGAAAATGAGAAAGTTAAATACTCAAGATGAATTTTTTCTTTAATTCTATATAGATTCTTCGAAGTTTTCTTCAAAGCTTTTTCTTCTTCTTTGGTTATCATTGTTTGGAGCATTCTCTATTGATACAAGTATATGGATTGAGCCTTTTTTTTTTATGGATGAAGCCAAGCAATAATATGCTCTCTAGGAGCATTTAAAGCATCATCAGAGCTTGATGGATTTTTGTTTTGCTTTTATCAAAGGTATTGAGACCTCTTAAAGGATGATATTATGGTGCTTCTTTATGACTTTCACTGAGGTACTCTTTACGTACATAAATTAAACTTTGCATATGCGACTTTGATTCCCCAAAAGGAACATGCCCTCATGGTCAGAGATGTTCTTCTTGTTAGTCTCCTCAACAATATCTGTAAAATCGTCATCAAGATTCTAACATCCAGATTAGTGAGAATTATATCCCTTCTTATGAATGAATCCCAGTTAGCCTTCATAAAAGGAAGGTTAATGATAGAGTACTTATTTTTTCCTTAAGAAATCCTAAGTTACTATAGAAGTTGAACAATCCAGGGTTCTATGCAAACTTAATTTTGAAAAAGCTTTAATAAGGTGAACTAAAATTTTTTGCAAAAGTGTTGGTAGCCTTTCATTCTACAATCAAATGGCCAGCTTAGATTTTTTCTATGCTTACTTTGGCCGTAGTTAGAATGGTAGTTAATGGATGTCCAAGCAGATGGATCAAATATAGACATGAGTTCATCAAAGTGACCCACTTTTACATGATCTATTTATGTTGGTTATGGATGAACTTACTAGGCTATCGAAAATGAAGGATCTATTAGCCTTATCAAAATTATTAGTGATGCTTTTTTGCTTTTGTGATATTATAAGTTTGCATTTTGCCCATGATTTCCTTTTTTTTTTCTTTCTATGTGACGAAAAAAGGGAAAGCCTTACCGTTATGAAAGCTCTACTTCCTACTTTCAAAAATGCATTAGGTTTTAAGATCAACTTTCAAATGAGCTCAATGATCTATTTAAATATGGAAAAGGAACTTGCCTTATCTTTCATCACCCTACTTAATTGCAAGATCTATTCTTCAGCTTCCATTAATTGATCGAAAAATTCCTAAGAAATATGGGCAGACACTTATTGAAAAGATTAAAAAGAGGCTCACTTTATGGGAAGAAAACTACTCTCGATTAGAAGTAAACTATGCTTAATTAATTTGGCCCTCATGGTGCTTTTCATCCTGCTATATACTAGCATTCAATTTGCTAAAATGGGTGACTTGCATAATTGATAAGTTAAGAAATATTTTACTATGGAAAGAAAAGAATCAATTAGTGAATTCTACTATTCGATCAACTGGAATATAGTTTGTGCAGACCAAAAGAATATAGGCTTGGTATCAAAAATCTTAGGAGCATGAATATTATTTTACTAGCCAAATCAGTGTGGAAGTACTTAAATAGAATAATTAAGGAGAATAACCCTTGACTAAAGTAATTTCTAAAGCTTATTACCTAAGATTTCATTTCCTAATGAGGTGAAGAAGTAGAGTTTGAAAAGCTTGTTTAATATGGACGTTCATTTGTAATAAGTTGGATGCCTTTTGAAACTATACTACATTTATGCTAGGCAATGAGGAGAGCATCAAATTTTGATAGGACAATTGGATAGCCCTTTTCCTTTTGCTTACTTTTTTGAGGATTTATATAGCCAAGCTACTAGGAAATATTGTTCAATAGCCTTAGTTTGGAGTTGTAGAGTGTAGTAGTAGAGAAACGTTTGCATAGCTCTATCACATTTTAGAGTATATGTAACTATAGCAACTTCAAAGTCTTCTTTCTTCTATCCAATCAATTTCATTGGTGGATGTACTAATGTGGAAGCTAAACAAGGATGGTAGGTATACCATCAATTTATACTACAAATCTATCAATTATTGTAGAGTTATACATGCCTTCTATAATTTAGTTTAAAAAGCTTTTATTCCTTAAAAAATGAAGGTATTTCTATGACTATCCCTTCTAAACAAATTGTATATAGGAGACATATTAGATAGACAAGATGGTAAGTTTAAGATGTGTGTTCTTTGAGGCTTCGTAGGAGATAGTGGATCACCTATTTGTTAGATGCTTTATTTTTTGCCCCTATTTGGAGTCCATTGCTAGCTACTTTAGTTATAGTAGATAATCATTCAGCATTTTAAACTATGATTAAAGTGGATGAGGAAGATGGTGCTAATAAAGTAGAGAAAAAAATTGAAAAAGATTGATTATGGCACATATATGGCATGTATAAAATGAAAGAAATTCTAGAAATTCTCTCAAAAAAAAAAGGCATCCTACTCTCAGTTCTTTGTAAGATTAAATCCATATTTTTTAAGAGGGCAACCTTTATCCTGAAAAGTGATAGAAACCATATGGAGACTTTTGTAATTTACTTTCTCTTGCCTTCCATCATTTACCTTTTAAATAACTCTAATTTTAATAAAATTTTAATACAATTTGCAGGGTACTCAACCACAACTCATGGATTTTAGCTTATTGCATTACATTTAGAGGAGATAATTTATTTGGCATGCATGATGGGTAGAAGGGGATCGAGACTTCAACTTCAACCAAATGTATGTTGTACAACATGGAGGTCGATTGGCTAGGCCTAAAGCTCTGAATTTTTTTAGGGTGTTGACATTTTATTCTTTGGGCTAGGCCTAGATAGTTGAACCTGACCCGCATCTTGAAAAGATCCAAGGATTAGGGAGGCAGGATAAAGCTGAATTCTAAATGCAACACTATCAAACAAGCTGTAATCTAGGCCTGTCATGACTCAAAACTATCTAACAACTGCATTCTAACCACTATCAATGTGCATTTTGACTACTACTAGTGGGCCTTTTTAACCCAAACATCAAACCCTTTTTGGGCATTTGGTCCAAGGTGACCGACCTACGATCATTGATGATCTATGATAGTGATTGAATCACTCATTTGGTTACATTGAGGTAATCATACATAGAGGTGATGCAGGATCATCGCCTTGTTTATAATAAATATACTATAAATAATAATAATATATATATGACATATATATAAAATTAATAAATTATATTATAATATTATAATATTATAATAGTATAGTATATTATATATATATATATTATTAGCTGATAGGATTCGATCATCTTTCTTATCCTTGGATCTATACAAATCTCCGAGTCATGCCTCTTTATTCATCTTTTTCATTTTTAAGATCCGTGAGCTATGTGAATTAAAGATAAAGAAGTGACCAAGTTTAAATTTGGCTACATTTGAATATAGCTAAATATACATCTTATATTATAATATAATATCCATATAATAATATTAAATTAAATTATATTGTATATAATTTATCAATTAAATATAATATTAATTTATATATTATAATATATGATATAATTTAATATATTATATTATATACTTAATATATATTTTAGTAATATAATATGGATATAATAAAGGTAATTTTGATTTTTTATGATTAGTAATTTTGAATTTTCATAGTATTTCAAAAATGGCGATGCTAGATTATTAGTGTCCTTGATCATTATGTTATATATACTAAACACGATGATTTTTGATTGTTAGGGCTGGATAATCTAAGAATTATGGTTGTTGGTGATCCAAAATCATCGGAGTGATTGAAGAAACATCAACCTCTAACGCTGAAAGAAGCACTGCAATCCAAATACTTCCTGTTCCCTGCTACTTATCTCTAATTTCAAGCATTGGTTTGGTTAATCGATTCAAATGACCCTGTCTCCCTGACAAGCACTACTTTCTACTTACCTTCAAAGATTCCCAAAGAGAGCGGCAGGCCTTCTAAAGCAGCATGATAAAGCAAAGGCATATCTTACTTGATGTCTACTTATTCGCTCACTCAAAGACAAAAAAACGCATCTTCAAATTTACAGTAACCTAAAAGATATAGGCTGGCATACGTCCAAGGATTTCCATATCTTATCCCCACCCTAAAGCTTCAGAACCTTCAACATGGCAATCCTTGTCTCCCTGTAAGATTGATTTTATTAATGCAGAAACCAAAGACGAATGTCTGCTCTTTCTAAAAGGCTTGTAGAGTGTTCCTCTAAAGTGCCCTTTGCTCTGCAGATTCCATCAAAAGTTGGTTCTCAAGCGTTGCTAGTTTGTATGGACCTGGCCTGATGGTATTAGGTCCACTTGCGTATGAAAGGTCCAAATGCCTTCACTAATAAACATTCAAGTGATTTTAGACCGACTGAAACCATATGATATCTTATCTTGGCTCTCTTCTATCCCTGCTTTTGTCGATCGTCAGCCATTTTAGGAGAAGAGAATTGAATCTTTGTATTGGAAGATCTACAGAAATTCCATTCAGATTGATACGGAGACCGACATGGATTCTTCCAACTTGTGTGGAAGGACCACAGAACTTGAAACGCTACCAACCTATAATGATAGAAGGGAAGGAATCCATGGTCATTGCTTTATGGAGATTGACATGAGATGGAATATAAGATTTCCATTTCGTCTGGACTCTATCTCAAGAAAACTTTTTTAACAATACAGATTCCTGGCACAATTGGTCTTTTGTTCAACAAAGGAGCACCTAGTTGGATGAGGGCCTGTTCTTTGGATGGATGGATCTTAACCTTCCACACCTCTCGAGAAAGGAGAACTTTTTGATGTTGTGTTCCTATGTCTCAGGGAGATTCTAGCTTAGCCCACTTCTGTTACTGTCATGGAGTGATTATGTGAGACAGACACATGATAGGTTTGAGCATTTCAGGCCAAGGTCATAGAGGAGCAGCATACCTCCATCACTTTATCTGGATGTCAGCAAATGATATATACGCTTCAAATTCTAATAAAACATGCCGAAATTGAGGTCGATTACCATACCCATAACTGGCGTACTTAATTCATGAGCAGCTCGGAAATCACATATTACACTGATAATCATAGGGCTAAAATGTTTTTAAAGCCCATGCATATATTCTTAGTGTGAGAGCCTATGTGCTGACAAGTGTACTCTCACATCGGTTATATAGTGAAAAGATTCTGAGTACTTATATAAGATCAAATAGCTTAAATAATACTTTTTAGCTAGCTTTTTTTGAGTAGGATCCTGATAACTTAACAAATGGTATTAGATTGAGAAGTCAGTTCATGGCTTACGTGAATTAAGGTACATTACAAATGGGCTCTATGTCTTTGTTATTGAATTCAATTGAATTTAAATGTAAAATTGGATATAGAACGAAGGAATATGCTAGAGCTCATATTGGCAAGTATTTAGTTTTACATTAGTTATATATCAAGAAGATCTTGTGTACTAATACAGGATCAAAGAATCCAAATAATACTTTCTGACTAGTCTCGTTGATCAGATTTTGAAGTATAAGACTTTGAATTAATCTTATACCCATTAGACATCTTTCGCAAAGTAACCCTAAGCAAAGAATAGTTATTCGTAGTCTAACATGTTTATCCTAAGTATAATTATTGAAGAGAAATATATCATAAGTCATTAATTTCTTGCAAAGCCTCCTTAATGCATCCCATCATTTTTGAATGGATGAGAAAGAAGCCATCAATCTATATTTATTATTGAAATCATAGACATAACTTGCGAAATGATGATTAATCTATTACAATTCTTATTCCTGAGACAACCACAACCTTAGCTAATTGCATGAGATGAAATGGTAGTAGTCATGGAACCACATATTGAGGATGTGAAATGGATTGTGAACGTAATATATATTTCAGTAGCTGCACCAGTATATGTCTTTGATAGTGCTTATAGCATTTGCTAAAGGAGCTATATGTGATCTAACATAACAGTAAATGCACCAATTGGGGTAGGAATGGTTTGTCCAAAGTTGGTGGGATAGTGGGAAATGTGTTTTCCACCATCATCCTCATACATTTCGGATATTATTCAGCAGTGGCTCATTTCTCCACCCTAGTTTCAGTGGAAGAGGCAAAAGGAGCCAACTTGGAGTGGACGACAATTAACATGGTCCCAAAAAAATTGTGGTTCACCAAACCAACTTTCTGAAAGCCTTTCGAGAGGTCTTGGATGGTGCCGAACCTATCCAATTCTCCCTCCTCTTTTTTTTGGTTTCATGGTGGTCATCCATAGGGGAGGCCTCCAGCTCCCAAATTTTATTGATATAATTTATATACAAGGTTTGGAAAAGAATATTAAGTATGGGTTCCGTCAAGAAAGATTTAGCAACGGCTTTATTAGCTCACGGGCTTCTTTAGCCTTATTAATAGAAATACAACCCCATGAATCAAAAAAAAGAAGGATTTTATTCATAATAGTTGATGTGGATGAGGATTTAGAGGAAAAGAACCTTCCATTTCTTTTCTTTCATAAGTATCATTACGTAGATATATGATCAGTTGATCCCACATGAGTCTTCATTCCCTAAGACTAATCTTCTCCTTCGGGATATCCAAAGGTAATATAGATTGTGAGATCTCGATCGAATGTGAAGGTAGTTGCCTAGAAATGACTATAATTTTTTGGTGACAGGACAAGTCAGAAGACCAGGATTGCATGCTGATGTGCTTCCAACTTGTTTTGAGGTCTTTCAATTGTTAAATGTTAAAGTTAAGAATTGGCTCTTGCTTATAGCCGTTCATATTCTTATATGCAAGAGTTATGTCTAGTCTTCATTGGGCCTTATGATGAGTGTTCTTATTATAATACCTTGCAAGCTTTAAAAAAAAAAAAATTTACATTGAATGAAAATGAATAATTTGAGAAGTTATAATTTAAGTTCAGTTGCTACGGATCAATTTAAATTTGAGCTTTCGAAGCTATATGAATCTTTCTAACTAACATATTAGTTAGACCAGTAAATAAACTCAAAGTAATACGAGTGATATCAAATTTAATTTGAGTGTATAAAAATTGATGAATCAAAAAGAAAAAAAAAAGGGCTACCGATGGAATGCCCCTTGATAAAGCGAGAAAGGCAGCAGCATCTCAAAAATTCTTCAAAGTTAAAAAACATAGTCTTACTAATTCAAGGTCATTTGCCACCAATTAACTTAAACTTAAATTTTTAAAGCCATATAAATTTGATCCGCTATTAAGTTAATTGGGCAACATGCTTGGAGCATTATATAACTTGTCCTCTTATTGATCAAACATATATTTATTCATCACCTAACAAGTTTCATGTGGATTGATACGAGTCGGTTCCCTAGCGTTCAGGCTTTGTACCATTTCTTCCATTGTCTTTGTATTTTTTATTCTTTTCTCGGTTCTCTCTTTCCTTTTTATTTTCCATTATATTTTCTCTTATACCCATTTCATCTCTAATAAACTATGTCACGGCCTTGACAGTTCATTTCGCTCCATGGACATACTGTTATTTTGATATTTTAGCTTCACATTCTATCAAATAATTTACATGGATATTTTAGCTTCACATTCTATCAAATAATTTACAAGAGCTTGAAACTTACCTTATCAAGCATATTGTCTATCAAGCCAATTGTTATTATGGGGCACTCCGGTCAATTAAAATTGCTTTATAGCTTTGAAAGTATTTAAGATTCCTCTGACACCATTTATTAGGAAGTAACAAAGAGTTCAAGTCAAACGGGAATATGCCCTGCATGCAGAAATCAAAACCCAATTCAATTTAAAAGCAGAAGCCATGAAGTCTTAAATACTTTCTCTCGGTACAATGATGCAATGTGATTATGAGATCGAAATAAAATGATATATTTTCTCTCGGTATAAACTCACCTCATTTATCCAAGCTTGCTCTAGTCATACTATCAATTGTTCATCTTGCATCCAACCTAGGCCTCAAAGGCAGAGAGACTAGTGGTGGGAGCTTTAAATCTGAGATATTTATTCCAATAATTACAGATTTGACATTTATCCAGCCAAGACTCGAATTTGTGAGGGAATCAAAATCTTGGCACCCTATTATTGTGTTCCACCGTAATCATCTTAATCATTTATTCTCACCATTTCGTTCCACCAACATCACTAGCTAGTCATTCTGTTGTAGAGATCATGTTGAACTCTAAATGTACTTGTTACAGCTAATGAAAAAGTATAGGTGCAATAAAACTTTTCATTGCAGTGTTTGAAATAGAGGATAAGAGGGGATATCCAAGGGATATTCCCTCTTATTCCCAAAAGCCATAACTATAAGGGATAGCAGAGAATAAAGTTAACCAAAGGGATAATGGTTAACCATGGTTAACCATGGGATATCCCCTCAATTTATTCCCTAGAAAATGTAGGAATAGTTGGTTATCCCTCCAAATAAGAGTAAAAAAAGGTTATCCTATGGATTTACCTTTTTGCATTTGATATGATCAATGGGATAGTCAAGGGATATCCTTAGGGATAGCCAGGGGATAAACTCTATCCCGTACACTTATCCATGGATAATATTTTTCCTATCAAACACTACCTTAGGACCTTAGGTAGTGTTTGATAGCCCAAAAGCTATCCTTGGATAAATGTACGGGATAGCATTTATCTAGGGGATAGCTGAGGGAATAAGCATTTTTTAAAATTACAAGTCTGCCATCAAAGGATAACTTTAGTTGTTCCTGGGTTCCCTAGGGAATAAGTTAAGGGGATAACCCATGGTTAACTATGGTTAACCATGGGTTATCCCCTCTGGTTAAATTTTTTCAGATCTATCCCTTCTAGTTATAGTATTTGGGAATAAGAAGGGATATCCAGGGGATATCCTTCCTTATCCCCCATATCAAACACTACCTTATTCTCACCATTGCTTTCGACCAACATCACTAGCTAGTCATTCTGTTGTAGAGATCATGTTGAACTCTAAATGTACTTGTTACAGCTAATGAAAAAGTATAGGTGCAGTAAAACTTTTCATTGCCTGCCTACTCCATTCCTATTTCTTCCATGATCATACATCTTGCTGGTGCCGCCGATTCTGCTTGTTATATTGAATGAAAGGGAAGTTGTAACCACTCAGTTTTGATTTTATTTTTTTGGCTGAAATATTTTTTTTTGATTCTCAATCTTTTTTACTTTAAATTCATTCTGGTTCTTAAATTTTTAATTGTTACTTTCTTTTATTTTTTAAGAATGTTACATTTTATATGTTTTATTATATAAAATTAGCTAAAATTAATGAATTAACTAATATGTCATTCGAGAAAAACCTTTTATTCATTTGTGTTAGTATTAATTTTAGCCAAATTATCCAAAGGATGCCAAAAAAATGTAATATTTTTAAAACACAAAGGGTTAAATTGTAACAACAAAAAGTTTAAGCACTAAAATGAATTTTGAGTGAAAGTTTGAGTATGAAAAGTAACCCAAGGTCTATTTTCTCTATAAAAAGGTTATATTTAGAGATGTCAAACTAGCTGAACCAGCTTGAACCTGACGTGAGATGAGTAAGCTTAGCATGGCACAGCTACTATAGTAGCCATGCCGGTTTCCTTTGTGAGGCTTGTGGATCGTGTCGTCATGATGGCTCATCATTGGTTGGTATGGCACGGTAATTTTGCATATAAGGGCCATGCTGGCCCTCTGGGCCTACGGGCTGTGCTAGCATGATGGCTCGCCATGGGCTAGAACCACATAGCCTATGGGCTGCATATGAACATGATCAACACTAATGGACTGGCTCATTAGGCACGTCAAGCCTAACACATTGGGCTCAGCATGTAGGCTCATGCTAGGCCTACTAAGTTGGTCCGCGTAAGGCTCACCAGGCTAGTATTTCAGGCATGACATGCCTAGGCCTAGCAGGCATTTTCCCAAGATACCCCAAAAGTCTAAGAATCATTGATTTAGGAGATATTTTATTCAATTTTGAAAATGTTTCTTTCTAACCGTAATAAACAATAAGGTAGTGTTTGATAGAAAAATCGCTATCCCTAAATAAATGTACAGGATAGAATTTATCCAAGGGATAGCTGAGGGAATAGCCAGCTTTTTATAATAACAGTTTTGCCCTCAAGGGATAAGTTCAAAAAATAGCTATTTCTTCCGTCCTTAGGGAATAAGTTCAAGGAATAACTATGGTTAAACATGGGTTATCCCACTTATTCTCTATTTCAAACACACCCTAAGGTAGTGTTTGATAGAAAAAATATTATCCATGGATAAGTGTACGTGATAGAGTTTATCCCCTAACTATCCCTAGGGATATCCCTTGGGCCTTGACTATCCCATTGATCATATCAAATGCAAAAAGGTAAATCCATATGATAACTTTATTTTACTCTTATTTGGAGGGATAACCAGCTATTCCTGTATTTTCTAGAGAATAAATTGAGGGGATAACCCATGGTTAACCATAAATTATCCCTTTGATTAACTTTATTCCCAGCTATCGTTATAGTTATGGCTTTTGGGAATAAGAGAGGATATCCCCTCTTATTCCCTATTTCAAACACTACCTAAGATATTCCCTCTTATTCCCTATTTCAAACACTACCTAAGAGAATTTTGGTTGGTTAAGAGACCTATTTATCCTTCTCAACTATCGGGTTAGTTTTTAAAGTTATTTGAATAATTTAAAAGCCCTCCAACATCTAAATAAGCTCTAACCTTTCTCTCTTCTCTTTCATCTCATACCAAATCACAAACTATCTAAAGCTCTTTTTTATCTTCCTACAAGCTCTCCTAATCTTCCTAAGCTATCTTAATTCCTTTCTAATTTTTATTTAGCGGTTTTAACTTTTCTTTCTAGTCTTTACTCTTGCTCTCTATCTTCTGCAATCGACAGTATCTCATGCTAATAGCTCTCATCCATCCATAGCCAGAGTTTGAGTTCGATGTCAACATGATGAAGTATATAGAGCACACTAGTCATAAACTGAACTCAGTATCTCCAAGTCCACTATTGCTATCGATGCCACATCGACTAGTTGGTTTAGTCATTCAGGGCTAAATTCAGAATCTTTGAAGTTTTATTGTACTTTGACATAAAAAAATATCAGTAAGATATGAAATATACAACTATAATAATACTTCTGAGAAAATTGATCATTTATCCTAAGCTGTGCTAAATAGAAGATGAAGATAAAAATTAAAAACTTTCCTTCAAACGATTAGAAGATGAAGAAAAGGATCAACCGAGCCTCTGTGTTGTGCTGAGCTGACTCCTCGTTAATGCAAAGAGTAGGACCCATCATATGGCATGCTAGCATATGGGTTGGCTCCTGTAGGGGGCCAAGCTGGCCATGTGGGCCATTTGACACTTTAAGAAGCATTTCCCCTCGAAGCATGGTCCGGCCGGCACGTTGGCTCGTGGCAGAAAGAGATTGGTGCTGATTCGTTCGCAAGTGTGACATATAGGAATTTGGCCATAGATATCATGCCATCTCAGTACATCAACCACGGCCTCATTCCCTCGGCAAAGAAATGGGTACGATGACCATTGGACCATTAATTCTGATCCGCTTCCCTTGAAAAAAGGAATCGGATCCGATGCTCATCAGGAATGTTTCTAATCACATAAAGCATGCGTCACATGCGGACATAGATCTCTACGTGGATCCAAATGTATGTGCCTTATTAGATTACCAAAAAGTCTGATTAATGTCACACCACCCCTTTAATTAGTTGTCAGTATGACTGAGCATCGATCAGGTTGAATTAATTTTAAATTAGAAGCACAGTAAATCCAAATCAAGATCAGTTTCGAAATTTGACCTATAACCAAATTGACTCTACTTGCAGCCACACAAACCAACCTAACTAGATTGGTCCAGTTCTAAATTGGTTTAAGGGATGGAATTGATTTTTTTCTTTTTTGTTTGACATATATCTGATATTTATTGGTAAAATTTTTTCTTAATTATATTAATAAAGAGAGATATATAACATATATTGATTACTTTAATTCTTTTAATAGAGATGGAAGGTAGCACATAACTTATATGTGGGATCCTAAGTTTAATCTTTAAGCACATTTTACTTTTTTTTTAAAAAATTCTCTAAAAAGGAGGATGGTCAATTGGTTCTATGTTCGACAAACCAATTCTGGAATCGCAAATGATCCAATGAAAGTTGGCTCTAAAACTTTTAACTCTCAAGCAATTTTATTAACACTCAAAGCAGAATTAATTAGATGGAGTTAGTATTAATTTTGAATTAATCTAATTCATTGTTCATTTTAAAGTTCTCATTTTCTCATCCTTGCATAATGTTGGCCTTGAGTTAGGGTTGGACATGAGTTATTTTTTATTTTTTTTTGATACAGACGGGTAAATTTTTGATATATCAGAATACAATAACTGGAAAGGATCAGAGGGCAAGGGTCTTCCTATCTCCATATCTAATTATCAGAGTGAGAGGCCACCCTGGCAGCAATCCAGTCAGCTACTGCATTGGGCTTCACGATAGACATGGCGAATCTGGATGTTAGGAGCTTTCAAAATCATAGAGCGGATGTCGCTCAATAAGGGGATAGTAGGCAAGTGGAAGCTGGGCTCTTGCCCGATCCAGCAAATCACAGTATTAGAATCACCTTCAATGATAAGACTATGGGCGCCCAAGATCCGAAACATAGGATATACCCGCCCATGCTGCATACAGTTCAACCAGAGGCACCAAGGAATCAAGTAAACCAAATCCTCCTGCCGCCAAATCATACCATCCGCATCACGAATAACATAAGCCGATCCGGCACTTTTGCCATGGACACTCCCATCAAAGTTTATTTTGACAAACCCTAGAGGAGGAGGCTTCCAAGAAATAAAAATTATACGTCGGTTCGCTGCCGCGCAGCAACAAAGAATCTCCGTGGCCAAGGTTCATAAAATCCAGAAAATCATGATGGAAAGTATACTCAACATATGGATATTAGTTATTGTTTTGTTACACTCTCTTATAAAGATCCTCGATTTATTACGATATCTTAAGTTCGGTCGCTAAAAATACTTTATTATTATTATTTTTATTTTTTTTAAAAAAGATGATTGATTGGTTATAGGATGAGAACTAATGATCCGACTCTAAAATCGAGAGCTGACCCAATTAAAGAAAATCAACTCTAAGTTTTGGATCCGAAAGCAATTCTATAAAGGCTCACAACTAAGCTAATCAAATTGAATTGATATTAATTTTTGGATTATCCTAATTCATTGTTCATCTCCGTTGTTTTTTTTTTTTGTCCTCACATGACGTGGACTTGAGCTAAGGTTGGGCATGAGTTGTTGCCGTTGTTTCCTCACACCCTCTCATCCTCTATATTTACCGCATTCACTCTCTCCAGCGGTGCAAGTACTAGGCACCTATCAAGGGGAAGAGCACTCAATGAAAACTTTAAAATTACGACAGTGAGATAGCCACACAATAAGGAAGGACCACAGGCCATATGACTTCTTATCCCCTCTACTGGACGGGGAGACAGATAAGGGTGATTGGAGATAGGAGGGGGCCAGGTCTCTCTAATCCCTTTGGAATAAAGCCAGCTAGAATTGTCCAAATCCCTTTGGAAAGAGCCCTTTGAGTAAATGGCATGCTCATGTTCTAATCTGAAGTCATAGTCGGACTAATTTGCAGTCAAAAGAAAAGTCGTAGTTGGTGGTCGTATAAACTAGAGTAGCTGCCAGGATGGGGGGCAGATTTCAAATAAAAACAGAGAAGAATGCTGTCCCCCACGTAACCTTTCACAGATAGCTGCTAACCACGAGTTTTAGGTACTGCCACGGTCAAAGCGTTGGATAATGGATCTTGAGAGAGGCTCCGTATCTAATTAAATATAATAATATAATATATATAAAAAAAGATTAAATTAACTTATCAAGAGCATGATTGAATTGGTCCATAATGATAATAGTAGAAGAAAAATGGCCTTGGAAGCATGCTAAGCACCGTCTTAAGATAAATTCCCAACTCTCGTGCTAGTATTAATTATCAAAAATTCTATTCTAAGATACGATTGAGATTCTTTCTCTTGTGAACATGATCATTAAGGGATTGATTGAAAGAGAGAAAAAAATTTGAATAGAAAAGGAAAAGAAACTTGGTAGATAATTTCTATCTGCTTTATATGATGTAAAACTTTAATCTTCGTGATCTTAAACAGATCATGAGGGCTTTCAGCTTTGTAAGATGGATGGAACGATAGTGAAGTGATCTGCCTTTTCGAAAAGAAGCAATAGATGGAAGAAAAGCCATTCAGTTTTTGAGAAAGATGTGATGAAAGAACTTCATTAATTATGAAAAGAAATTATTATTTTTTTTTAAAAAAAACTTAACACAAAGTTGATATGTTTAGTCAAAATAACGTGCAAACCCCAGTGTATTCATTAAAAACCAGGGAAACGTAGCAATAGAATATGGTTTGTTTTTCAAAAAATATCAGGGAACCTAGCAATAGATTATGGATTGTTTTTAAAAATTATAAATGAAAGTGTTGAATTTTTTTAGAAAACACATTTTAGTGCCTCTCAACTCAACTCAACTAAGCCTTTTTTTTTTTTTCAACAAAACATATTTTAATATATTTCTCTAAAATGTGATCCACATCAAATAAGATGCCAATGCGTCATTGAGAATAATGAGGGGATTTTTTAATGGAACCCAATTATGTCACTAACGCATTGGATTTAAAATAATGAAAGAGTAATCATGATCTTATGATTTAATATAAAAGTTACAAAAGATTTAATGTATTAAATACTAAAATGTATTTCGTTCTTTTTGCTTCGAACTTCTACGATCATCACTTTATGATCAGAGGTGGTGTTAATAAAGATCCCCACCCTCCCCTAAGGCCTACGCGGTGCCTTGTTCTTGGCCCTGGCTCCCCGTGGTTCTCCTCCCATATGCTGCCCCTTCTCCCCCTTTATTCTCCAACTGGCTACATGACCTGAGCACCACTCACAGCCTCTCTCCCCTCTTATTTATAAGGAGCATTCTTGGCAACCGCCCCCCCCACGCCAGCCCAAACGAAATCCAGGGCCTAGAACTTAGAACAGCCCCCTTCTCCTCTAACCTCATAGCTTAGAGCCTTTGGAACCCTGCCAACATCTCTCCTGCCCACTGCCCATTTCTGCTCTGTTTCTATTACCTTCCTCCCATCCTGCACTCAACATTGTTCTCACTGCGACCAAAAGCTTCCCACTGCCTAGAATTATATCACCTCCCGCTTCAGCAATCCTTGCAATTAGTTATTATAAGAGATGGCATCCAGTTCACTGAGCTCCTCCTGGACCCCAAAGCAAAACAAGTTGTTCGAGACAGCCTTGGCGAAGTACGACAAGGACACGCCTGACCGCTGGCACAACGTGGCCCGGGCCGTCGGTGGGAAGTCGGCCGAAGAGGTGAAACGCCACTATGAAAGGCTTGTGGAAGACATCAGGCGGATCGAGTCAGGCCATGTGCCATACCCCAGTTACCGATCGTCCAGCGGCAGGGGTACTCTGTTTCACTTCCTTCCAGTATCTGTTCCAATGCTGTCTCATTCTCCTGAACTTCCATATTGTTTCCGTTAAGTATAAGGCTTGGATTGAACACTTGCTTTCTGCTGGCTTAGGGCCAAATAATCTGTTATGCTATTTGATAACAAGGACACGACTCAGAAATTACTCTCCCCTCGTCTCTGGTTCCCTTGTCATCCCACAACCGGGCCACATGAAATATAATCTTGCACAAACTTTATACATTTGAAAAAAAAAAAAAAAAAAAAAACAAAGAAAGAAAGAAAGAAAGAAAGAAAGAAAAGGCTTTGATAAGCTATCTATTGGCTTCGCTAGCTTGAGCTGTGGCTGACCAAAGTTTCATAATGTGCCTTTTGGGGTCACTTTCACTTGTGGCACTTTTGTTTCGTTCAGTGTTGCTTTCCTAAGGTCAGAGATATGCATCTATTATTATATTTCTTCATCATGTGCTGCCAAAACTTCTTTTTTTGGATTGTTTAGAATAGTATATCCCCGGGTTTTGTTTTCATTTCTAACTCTTTTTTGCTCCTCTGTTTTTGCCCCCATTTGGCAGGCTGAAGTATCTAAAGTTCGACTGAAGCAAAAAGTAGGAAGCAGTGTGACTGAAGCAAAAAGTAGGAAGCAGTGTCTATGCTTATACCAAGTAGCAGGGGGCATGCCACTTCTCTGGAGATGCAGATAGAACTCACGGAAGTCAAACAAAAAATCAAATGCATAAACGTGACTTCTGTTTCTACTTTCATGCATCTTTCCTTTACTTTCGTCCTATTGTAAATCTATTGAAGACTCTGATTAAGTGCTGGTTAGTCTTAATTGGCGTGCTTATTGTTTGATGGAAGTTAAGTTTGATAAAATTCCATTTGGTGTGCTTTCTGTTCTTCTATATGAGAAATACTTGGATAGACTTTTTTTTTTTGGAAGACAACTTACCCCTTGAATAATTTTATTAAAATGGAGTAGTTCACAAGGAATTTACAATGGAGGACAAAAGATTATAAGTATTTTTATGGGAATCTAATCACTTCCAAGGGTAGAGGTTGCTCCACAAAGTGAAAGCAGAGATAATTTTATGGAGTATCGAAGTAGAAGATGAAATTTGTTGTGAAAGAGTTTTGTACTCCTTTCACTCCATATATATACTCAATCAAAGGTAGTTGGCAAAGGAGTCCAACACTGATTTCGAAAAGGAGTATCTTACGAACAAATGATCGACTGGCTCCTGATTAGGTTTTCATAAAATGTGTTCAGTGCTCACTGTTCATATATATATATATGTAATAAGTTGTTTCTTGTGTGTTGGCTATTGAAAAGGACCAGCTAAAAGAAATCTTAACTTTCTCTGACACATAATCTTTTTAAACTATATTGTAGAAAAAAGAATATCTTAATGATTCAAAATCTATAAAGAGAGTCACTAGTGCATCTATCGTCCTAAATAGAGTAGAGTATAGAGTGGAGGAATCAGATTCATGTAGCCAACCTTAAGTAGTTAAGAAAAGGCTTAAATGAGTTGAGTTGAGTCAATAGTGCATCTAGCATCACTAAAAAGCTTCGATATCATTGCATCGACTAATGCTGATAGGTGAATAGTAGACAACATACTTTAAAGTTACTGTAATTGTAGGCACTCTGAAAGTGAAGAGGATCGTATAAACAAACTATCTATTGATATGCTCTATGACTCCACATCGATGCCACTGACTGCCGCCCATTCTCTTGGCCCATCTATTCGAGAAATATTAGCATAGTCATGGAGCAGGTTTTGCCAAACAGAATTCAATGTCATCAGCAGTAATATTTACAATGAAAAAACTTGGCGGAGTAATGCAGCAATCTATGGTTGTTCTTTATTTGACATGGCTCAGGGGATGAATCCAACTTCTTTATGAACCATGGATTTCTTTGAGGCTAGCCAGTTCAAGTATTGCCATCAAACTCTTTTAACCTACGAAATTAGGAGCTGAAACCAAACAGTAACTTATTCCAAGCCTCTTCTCCCCTGGTCTTTTCCCCTTCCTTTTCTCCTCTCCCTCCCTCTCACTTCCTGGAAAGAATCGCAGTATCGTATCTTGGTTCTCTTTCTCTGCTTGAGCCATCAGTTATTTCAAATGGAAGGAATTCAATTTTGGACCTGAATTATCTATAGAAATTCCAGACAGATAGATGCCGACACCACCATGGATTCCTTCAAGTTAGAAAAGGACCACTTAAAGAGTCTAACATGGACCACTAAACGGTAATAGAAATGAAAGAAATTTCCAAGACTCGAGATGATGAAGATTTTCCAGGGAAAATTCAAGTCTCCCTCTGGATTGCCTATCACTTTATATTATTCCCTAGTCGCTGGATATTTTATTTCCGGTGCTTTCTTTTAAGAGCCTATTTATTTCCAGTCTCTGGACGGTGCATAAAGTAGAAGCACTGCTTTATAATCCGTTCGTAAACACAGGCTTAACAATACAGATGTGTAGCAAATTGTTAGACAGGACAATTCCTTCTTTCACATATTTTATTTCTCGCAGTTATTCTATCTTTGAATAGTAACTATGGATAACTTTTGGATTATCCTTGCTGCAAACAAGACTTGGATGGCACAACTATACTTTGTTTATGCCTATTTCTTTAATAAGTTGTTTGGCATGCGTAAGATCATCCTTATCACCCAAAAAGAGTAGTTAAGATAACATAGAGAAAAGCCAGGTCCTTTCCGTTTCTCGAATAGATATATCCGGGTTAGTGGAATACGTAGAAAAACTTTTAGGCAAAACTTATATAGATTAATTTGAATAAATCAATTTAGCATTTTGATCATATAGTATTTTCTCAGTTTAGAGGAGTAGGTGAGTAAAAAGGAGCATATTAGCTTGTTGCGCAGATTCGGCCAAGCGCGTGAAGGAAGATAGAGGAGAAGAAGAATAGATGGATATAGAAGAAAAAGAGAATGCCTTTATTTCTCTGAGATCTCGTTTAATATTCGGTTATATTCAGAGCCTTAAATAACCATCCATCTTGGATGATAAGACTTATCCGTACCAGCCTGTAACAAACTCCCTAAAATATGGAAGTCTATACAGAAATCTGACCCAATCCTCGTGGACCCATATCCATAACCTACTATTAGGTTATTAAACATTCTCTCAAAAAACTTCCTTCTAAGCCATGCAAGAAAGCACTCAAACCCAAGCCCATGTACACCCATGACTCACATGCTCTCTATTCTTGGGTCACAAGCCGACCCAAATGACTTAGGAACCTGAGAACTTATGTAGCCTAAGCTCTCAAACCTGTGTGACTCTCCTAGACTTTGGATGTACCACACCTGAGCTTACAATCTCCACCTTGGTGCATCAAAGTTACAGTAAGCTCTACCTGGTCCATCAATCCCATCAGTGCTCCACATCTGAAAAAGCTATCCCGAGGTAGTACCTTAGTGAGTGCATTCGCTGCGTTATCTTTGGTAAACACTTTCACAAGCTCCAACTCACCATCCTCCACAAGCTTCCTGATCCTGTGGTATCTGATGTCAATATATTTGGTCCTAGCATGATAGACTGGATTCTAGAACAAACATGAAGCACTCTGGCTATCAAAAATACCCTGATCATCCCCTGTGCTATCCCCATCTCCAGTGCAAGACCTTTCAGCCACATAGCCTCCTTTGCAGCCTCTGAAATACCAATATACTCTGACTCTGTAGTAGACAAAGCCGTCACTGGCTGCAGACTTGACCTCCATGATATTGGACCACCATTCAACATAAAGACATACCCTGTCGTCGACCTCCTGGTGTCCAAATCACCTTTATAGTCAGCATCAACAAAACCTGCTACCCGATCCTGAGCCTCCATGGTCAATCTAGTGCCATCCTCCATGCTACCATACCCATAGCATATACCAACACCGACTATGCCAACAAGATATTTGAGAAATCCCTTTCAAAGCTCTCCAATGTGCTTTACTCGGACTAGCCATGAATCTGCTAACTTGGCTAACAGCATATGCAAGGTGCATATGCAAGTCAGGCCTACAATACACCATAGCATACTTGAGACTGCTAACTCCTGAAGCATAAAGTACTCTGGACATCTTCTCAGCCTCTGTCTCAGAACTCGGTGACATAGTCTTGGAGAGCTTAATATGACCGACCAATGGTAATGCTGCTGGTTTTGCACTATTCATACTGTACCTCTCCAAGATCCTCATGATATAAGTCTACTGAAATAAATGAAGCAACCTCTTGTATCTGTTCCTGAAAATTTTCATCCCCAAAATTGTGTAGCAGGACCTAAATCCTTCATTTCAAACTCAGCTGACAAGGCTGCCTTTAGATCCTCTACAACAGCTTTACTCTTGCATGCAATTAACATATCATCCACATACAAAAGCAAGTATAATCTGGAATTATCTTCTAAAATTCAAAAATAACATAGGGATCATACTCACATCTAGACATGCCGATGCTCCTCACAAAGGTATCAAACCGTAGATACCACTGATGTGGTGACTGCTTCAAACTATATAAGGATCTCTGCAAATGACATACCTTTCTTTTTGACCTCGGTTCTATGAACCCCTCTGGTTGCTCCATATAAATCTCCTCCTCAAAATCCCCATGAAGGAAGGCCGTCCTGACATCCATCTGCTCCAGTTTCAAATACTGCACTGCTACAATGCTCAGCAATATCCTGATAGATGTGTGTCGTACCACTGGTGAGAACACCTCATTGTAGTCAATGCCTTCTTTTGAAAAATTCTTTGGCCACTAACCTGGCCTTATACTGATCTTCTCTTTCTCTGTGGCTCCTTCTTTGCACTGAAATACCCATTTACAGCCAATGGGCTTCTTTCCACTTGGTAGTGACACCAATCGCTAAGTCTGATTCTTCTGCAGGGACTGCATCTCTTCTGCCATTGCCTGGACCCACCTATCTCTATCCTGGCTTGTCATTGCCTCCTGGTAGGTAATTGGTCCTCCACTGGCAGCCACCAATGCATATGACATGGTCTCGCCAAACCTATATCGCTCCGGTTGCCGAATGACCCTCTTTGGCTTATGTAGTGTAATACCGTTGCCTATCCTAGGATATGACTCCTCCCTCTGCTCATCTCTGCCATGAGCATGCATTTGGCTGATCCCCGCATGTGAAGACATATCTGGAGTATGCTCCACCTAATTCTCATGTCCTCTTGGCGATCCTACAAAAGGTAAAATATCATAAGAGGTTATTTGCTCAACTGCGCCCTGCTGAGCCTCTTGCTGCCCATCCGCGTTCGACTGGGCCTCCGGCTGAACCTCTACCACCTCTTGCTTCTTGAGGACTGAACTCTCATCAAAAACCACATCCCTACTGATCATGGCTTTCTGCTCCAAGGGATCCCATAGCCTGTATCCCTTAACTCCTCGTGGATATCCAATGAACACCATTTTTCGGGCTTTGGCGTCTAACTTGGTCCGCTGACTGGCATCCACATGTACAAATGTTATACATCCAAAAACTCTGATATGGCTAAGCTCCACCTGTCTACCAGACCACACATCCTCTGGTAACCTCCCATCAAGCTTGACATGAGAAGACCTATTCACCAAGTAGGCTGCTGTGTCAACTGTATCCACCCAAAACATTTTAGGTAATCCTACTTGCAATCTCATACATCTAGCTTTCTTCATGAGAGTTTGGTTCATTCTCTCAGCCACTCCATTTTGCTGAGGAGTTATAACCACTAAAAATTGCCTTTGATGCCTTTGTCTGTGCAAAATTTCAGAAACTCCTTACTTGTAAATTCTCCACCGTTATCAGATGCACCACCTTTACATATCTCCCTATCTCTTCTCCACCTCAGCCTGCCATGCTTGAAATTTGAAGAAGACCTCTGACTTTTCCTTCAAAAAATATACCCAGACCTTCCTTGAAAAATCATTAATCAGAGTCATGAAATATCTGGCCCCATTTCTGCCCGAAACTGGAGCTGGACCCCAAACATCATTGTGTACTAGCTTCAAGGGACCTGTACTGTGCGCTGAACTGGTAGAAAATTTTATCTTATGTTGCTTGCCCATCTGACATGGCTCACAGACCTCTGTAACACCCTCATCCAAAGCTGAAATCCTCCTATCCTTCATCAGCATCCTCATGCCCCGCTCTCCCATGTGACCAAGATGGTAGTGCCACATGCGGTACATATCCTGCTGACTGTGCACTGTTGCCGCTGTCTCAGACCCTCCACACATCACAGACCCAACCAGATGATACAAATTATTTTTCAGCCTCTTCCCCCTCATCATAACCATGGCACCTTTCATGACGTTGAGTACACCATTCTCGGAACGACAACTGAAACCAAATCCATTCCTCTCCAGGTACCCCAAGGACAGTAGGTTCTTCTTCAAGTTAGGAATATGCTTCATATGAGTAAGAGTTCTCACAACCCCATCAAACATTCTGATCCTAACTGTGCCAACTCTTGCCACCCTGCAAGAATGGTTATCCCCTAATGTCACATTCCCCATATCGATTTTAGTATAATCTGCAAACCAAGACCGATGCGGTGTATAATAATGTGAGCAGGCTGAATCAAGTAACCAACTGTCTGCTATACTTTTGTGTGCGTCTAAAACCACCAAGAGGTCCTCCTCGACCCCTACATCTTCAATAGTACTGATAGATTCCTTCTTTTTCTTCTCTTCTTGAGGTTTCTTCCAAAGAGGACAATTCCTCTTTATGTGTTCAACCCCATTACACTTGTAACACCTGAACTTGCCTTTACCTTTCTTTGACTTGGACCTAGATCGGCCCCTATGCTTGCTGACCTCCTTGCCTCTGTCGGTTCTCTCTCCTACCGTGAGGCCCTCCTGAGGTACACCTTCCCTATTATCTTTCCCCATTGCTCATTAGATCTCAACACAAACACAATATCTTCATAAAGCAGCGTTTCTTTTCCATAAAGCAGCGTAGTAACAAGAGGATCATAAGACATAGGCAATGAACATGACAAGAGAAGAGATTTATCTTCTTCCTCCATCTTAACACCAAGAGTCATCAAATCATTGCATATCCTATCATACTTCTGAATATGAAGAACAATATCCCCGCCTTCTACATCCGAAGACTATATAATTATTTCTTTAACATAAGTTTATTACACATATTTTTGCCCATGTATAAGGAATGCAACTTGACCCAAAGACCCTTCGGTTTCTTCTCATCTAGGACACTGTACAAAACTGAATCAGCAAGACACCCTCTGATCGCTGCACATGCCCCCTTCTCAAGAGACAACCAATCGCCTTCTAACATCTGCTCAGACTTTGATTCCAAAGCAACATCAAGAAAATTCTGCACTAGTAAATCCTCAACCCTCACCTTCTACATGGAAAAACTCCATTTTTCATTAAATTTTTCAAACTCAACTTTGCTTCTATTACTCATGGTTGATTAGGCCACAAATAGTAATCACAGAGATGAATTAAGAAAAAATACCTAGAGGTGAAATCCTGGTTGAAATCATCTCCTTTAGTCCTTTCAAGAAGTTGACTCCACATTAAACGGCTCCCTAGTTCTTATCGTATCAAGGCTTTCACTCACTGTGACCATGAAACTTTGATCTGAATTAATGCTCTTCACGTCCCTTTAATGCTGGAACACTTGATCCTCTTTCTTGGATGTACGTTTTCTTTCCAATTCCACGAATTTCTCTCTCTTTGGCCTTTGGTTCAAAGCACCTCTTCTCACGTCACACACCTGGAAGAAAGAAATCCTCACAGAAGCCATGAGGTCCTCACCGTGATTCACCACGAAACCCACCATGAAGAAAGGCTTCCGTGATTCCACGTGACACCTCCTCCCTTCCGATGTGCACGTTCCATGTACCCCACAGAAAACTCCATGATGCGCTGAGAAAAAAAAAAAACGAGGAGAGAGAGAGATTTTCTTTTTTTTTTGGAATCTAACGCCTCTTCACCTCCTGTGAAACAAGGACCTGTGAAGCCTCACGAATTGGAAGAAATCATGCACGAAGCCCTCACAAGGCTTCCTTTCGTAAAGCCTTTCTTCATGTCTTCTTGAAATCTAATGCACAGCAGCTTTTCTTCTTGGAATGGGAATCACCGCTCAGATTCACGTCTGTCTGAAGCTGGCCTCCGTGAGTTCTTGGATTTCCACACGATGAAGAAAAATTGGGATTTGATTTTTCTTTCTTTCTTTCCCAAGCACATCTATGAAGCTCTGATACCACTTGTTGCACAGCTTCGGCCAAAATAGATAGAGAAGAAGAATAGATGGATATAGAAGAAAAATAGAATGTCGAGGTCTCGTTCAATATGCGGTTACATTCAGATAGAGCCTTAAATAACCATCCATCTTGGATGATAAGACTTATCAGCACCAACCTGAAACCAACTCCCTAATAAACTCCTTAAAATATAGAAGTCTATCAGAAACCTGAGCCCAATCCTCTTGGACCCAGATCAATAACCTACGATTAGGTTATTAAACATTCTCTCAAAAAACTCCCTTCTAAGCCATACAAGAAAGCACTCAAACCCGAGCCCATGTACATCCATGACTCACATGCTCTCTATTCTTGAGTCACAAGCATACCCAAATGACTTAGGAACCTGAGAACTCATATAGCCCAAGCTCTCAAAACCTGTGTAACTCTCCTAAACTTTGGATCTGCTACACCTGAGCTTACATAGCTTTCATAACATTTCACATTTATCCTTATTTCAATATCCTTTTTCGAGTGCAAATAAACGTTGTTCAGTTAGTTAAGTAGAGTCGAATAACTGGGTTATATTCAGGTCCTTCCTGCTGCTTTACAAACAAACTAGGCTTTAACTACCTTCTCCCGATATTAACCCAGAGAAACTCCACATATATTATAGTTAAGAAACATATTTCCCGGTCTGTTTATCCTCTTCCTTGAGCTCAGACTTTGAGACACTTCTCTGTATTACCACCTGATCTTCACATATATTGTTCCTACTGCCATCACTGCTGGAATCACCTCTTTTCCTTCAGCAACCCCATTTGATTGCCTGCAGCCCTGATAAACGGCGACAAGTTCGCCGAGCTCCTTGGGCCCTACAAATGTATGCATGACAAGGATTCTTCCACTCTCTACTGGCACAATGTGGCCAGGATGCCGGCTGGAAGCCTGAACACTCCCACAGAAGCGAAGCACCACTGTGAATTGCTTGTCGGGGACATTAGGCATATTGAAAACAGGCCTCATGAAATCTAATCCTAGCACAAAAAAAGTACCTAATAAGAAAAGTATAACTCTGACGTGCTTAATTTCCAAGCTTGTAGCTGACCCAGCAACCCAGGCTTCATGATATGCCTACTGGATCACATTCAGTTGGGAGTTGGAACACTTTTCTCTTAGATACAGTAATTTATCTTGCTCAAAAAAAAAAAAATTATAGCTGGTAAAATTTAATAACGTTTGGCTGTTTAGCATCTTATTCTAGCAAATTTGGCTGGCTGAAGTACCTCAAGTTGAGTTTCTATGACATGCATGATGGGAGCATTAAACTTCTTTGTAGTTCCAGGCATATGTGAAGAAGAGAGCAGCGATTCCTGTTGTTATAAGAGCCTTTTCTGTTTCATTTATCTATGTTCACTTCGACTTCCTTACCGTCATTTTTTTCCCTCCTATACTTATTTGACAGCAGCAAGTTTTTCCTAATAAAATGGTGATGTTTGGGTTCTCTGATCCCATGCAAGTATTTAAGATGCACTCAATATATAATTGATGTGAGAATGAAACACGTCCACATGGCCTCTTGTATATCATCCCTATTTAAGCCGTGGCATCTTTACCATGTCAAGGAACCAAATCTAGATTCAATTAAATTACAAACATCATAAACCACTTGCAATATTATCAGTTTAAAGATTCAAATTCAAATTTAATTAAATTTTATTATAAACACCACAAGTCTATTTGCAATAACCTCTAGCTCACAGTCATGAGCTGAGTTTGCTTTAATATCATCTGTAATGATTCGTATCTCATCCAAACAAGCTAGATAGAAAGTAATATTATGATTTTTTGATCTTAAATAAATATTTAAAATCTATTCAGTACATAACTAATGTAGATCTAAATACATATCTATATGGACTCTCATAAATATGTAAGAACTTGTGCTATCGTTTATTTATTTCTATATTGACGATGGATTGGCTAGACTTTGAGTACTTATAATATGGGATGAAAGAACCATTATTTTATGTATTTAAAGTAAGTTTCTCAAAAGTTTTACGTGATATTCCTTTCCAAAGTTCTATTTTCTCAAAAAATAAAAAAGAAAAGAAATAAAAGGAAAATACATTTGCAAAGTTGTGTTGTTGATATTATAAAGAAAATTTAGTAAGATAAGTCCAAAATCCAATTTATTAGGTATTCATCATCAGGTTCTTTATTTAATAAGTGATACATGCATAATTTTATACTCTATTAAATGTTTAGATTTTTTTAAAAAATAATGATGATAAATATGTACCACTTGTTAAGTAAAAAATCTGATAGAAAACATCTAATGAGCTCATCTAAGTTTTATTTTTACTATTATATATTAGCTAATAAAAGTTCACTAGAAGAGTTCTTTTTCTTTCTTTTCTTAGCATACCAATGACTTCTACCATCTCATGTGTCATGGTGGAGTGAAATATGAAACAAAGGAGGCTGGGGAACAAAACAATTAGAGATCAAATTTATCATTAATTTTTATGTGCATAGCTTAAAGGTTGAATGTTGCTATAATGAAACAATAACAACAATAAAATCTTAATCTAAAAGTTAAATGCTATCCTTCATTCTAATTATTTAGAAGTAAATTTTTTCTGAAAAATATAGGCAACACTATAAGAAAAAATCTTGTTAACTATCATCTTTCATTCCATTCACTCGTATTATTTCTGTTTATTTTTAAAGCTTTCAATATCGTTTTTCAGCAATCCCCTTGAAATGCCGAGTCATGCCATGGAGTAGCACACCTTTTCCCTTGGCATGCTCACGCTCATGGAGTCTCCCACATGATGTTAGTCCATGTCAGAAGCTTACTGGAGATAATTTCTATAATATTTGTGGTTTAGATAATTTATTTTATGTTTTTAAAATAATCACACGTATCCCACCATTATTCTTAAAAAGAAAAAGATGAACAAGAAGCAGCAGCAGCAGTTCATTTATTTTATTTTATTTTATTTTTTGATAGGCAGGAAAATAACCTCCTCCAAAGCCAAGTTAAAATTGCAGAAAAAAAATATCCCTAATAAAATTTGCCGACGATCCTGTATACAAAAGTACTCTTGGATGACAGTCTTTTCTCATCTGTTGCTGTAACTTAAAAATTAACTTTATGTGACAGTGTACGAAAATGTATTGCAAAGTTAAGTTTAGCGGCCATTGTTTAACCACCTGTGGGCAAAAACAAGTTGGTGTTTTCCTGCATTGAGTAAATTAAAGTATTTTTTTGTCAACGACTTGTCAAAAGGTGTCGTGAAAAGTATGTGGGCAGTTGTTTAATTAATTCTATACTCCTTGTGCATTAAAAGTTTTTGATTATTTATGTAAACTCAAAAACACAAATAACATGTTTTGGCTAATTTTTTTAGCAAAATTTTGGATAATTACAAATAAAACTAAAGCATCAGAGATAAATCATGTTATTTATTTATGATTGTATTTGATCTAGTCTAGACCATTTGTTTGTGATTGTATATAGTACCTAGGTCTAGCGATGAAACTATTGCATGGAATGAGAAAAAATATTAAGTAGGGAGACTAATGATTTGAACCCTATTTCTAGCAACGAGACTAAGGTTTAGAATGCCCGAGTATATTAAACAAGGAAACTTGGATAAGTACATGAGGATAATATGAAGATCTTGTGTAAAGACAAAAATCTAAATAATATCTTTTAATTATAACCATTTACACTTAAAGTGCCAACCCTAGGATTATCCATGGGATCATTTTTTTTCCTCTTATTTTGAATCTATATAGGATTTTTTTAATGCACAAGACTGCACGTAAGGACTAAGTGGGTTAGATGGGCCATCATCTAGTCCATGATTAGCTTTGATGTATGTTTGTATAAGTATACTAAGTATATATCCATGTAATACATAAGCACTAGTAAGATTTAAATTTTAAAAATAAAAAATAAAACAAAAAATATATAGACTAATTCTTCCAATGCAGTTAAATTAAATTTAAAATTATAATATTTTTTTAATATACCGCTGCCAACATTTGGATTCCAAAGAGGTATAAGATAAATAAAATACTTGTATTAGATAAAAGTATTGCTAAATTCTAAAAGGTGTTTAATTAATTTGAAACTATAGTTTGAAGAATAGATGGATCTTTGCTTATAACATAGAGTTGATAGAATCCAAATGGAGCAAAAATCTTCCATAGACGTACGATAACTTATAATAATTTATGGGATCAAGAGAGAGACATTTTATCGTAAGAGATATAAATTTCTTTTCAAATAATATTCAAATGAAATAAAACTCTTCTATGTATAAACTTATGGTTCTGGACGCGAGGAAGCTTTTTATTGATGGTGTTCTCCTCAGCACCCTTCATGCTCTTTCCATACTTTTGCCTTTTTTCATGAGGCTTCACTTAAGAAATTTTAGAGACGAAACATTATATCTTGAGTTTCTGATGTTTTATATACTAATGCTTTATTTTTATACTTATTAAATAATAAAATTTAAAGGCTATTTAACTTAGCTGTACATGTAGCATGAAAAAAAAAGGTGCCAGTTTTTGGGTTAGAACTCTTTTAGTTTTACAGTAATATAAGGCCGATCCAAGTTGAGTTAGGTTAAGTTTTTTCCTTTAAAAAAAAATTCTAGGTCCATCCTGTGAATCTACATATGATATGCAGGCCTACAAACTTTCAAGTAGGCTGAATAAACTAGGCAGATCATCTAGCCCATGATCAATTTTACTAACATTTTTAGGTGATGTCTTAGTGGTTCCTGAGCGATTATAATTTTTTTGGTAATTATATATTGCAAATAGCTACATATATTGTTGGCAAAATCTTAGCATTTTGCTAACTAGATCTTCGTCAATATCTACCATCAAAAGGTTATAAGCTATTAAAACTGTAACAATCCAAGTTCATCTGCTGGTCCAATTAACCTTATTAGCGAACTGAAATTACGTGGTATAAAAATTTAAGTAAAAGTTAATAGATAGCAAATGAATTTAAATTATAAGTAAATAACATGCCTCTTTTTTATTCAATGTGAAGCTAAACTTAAGGTTATAATGACAATAATACGACTATCATACTGTTGATACCATGATATAAGCTGGCAATGGTTGTAACAGGTGGAATGACATTACCCGTAACGGTTGACCATGTGAATAACTAATCAAACTTTATCAAGCCATGCATAGTCGATCACCAGACGAAAGGATGTTACCTTCAAATAATACAAAAAATCACATGGCCAATAAAAGAATCACAAATGATATTAAAATTGTTCAATTAATTCAGAAAATCTTTTACTATGTTTACAGTCTTTATTTTGGCTTTGCTTGATGCTAATTACTGATATTTCACAGGTAGTGTCACAAGTAGACGTACGGTATGTACTAGAACTGTCATATTTTATTCTGCCAGTGAGAACACTGGTACTAATTCTAGAAGAGAGCGTGTATATCCTAACAAATAATACCAATATGACTTGGATCATTTAAGTTGCATATGATATATGTTCAAGGGTAAAGCTATGCTGAGAATTTTCTAACTGATATCCAGCAAACAATGTATCAGAACTACAAAAGCATGCAATTTTTTTTTTTTTTTTTTTTTTTGGTATAGTCATCCTAAGCCGTTGCAATTTTTCCATAGAAGCTCCCCTTTGCCTGCCTTTTTCCATCCAACTTCATGAGAGTTACTTTCATGGATTTCTTTCAACGTATATAGTTATGCAATGCGCAGAGGAGGGCCTCAACTTGCAAAGGACTAGATCCAATATATATGTATAC
Source organism: Calamus simplicifolius (assembly GCA_900491605.1). NCBI lineage: Eukaryota > Viridiplantae > Streptophyta > Magnoliopsida > Arecales > Arecaceae > Calamus > Calamus simplicifolius. The sequence continues at coordinate 966,722 of UESW01003856.1, forward strand.
ATATTTGATCTCCTGGAGTTGGCGTTCTCCTTTGCTTCCTATAAACATATTCCACACTGATTTGCATTGATATCTTAGTTTGTCCTATAGATGGTATCATTGTTGAGGCATATATTTTGTCATGGTTACTAAGTATCAATAAAATAGCCACTCATTTTTACACACAGAAGGTTGATCGTCACATGGTTACACATAAAGTTGAACTATTTTTCTTTCCCTCTGATTGTTCAAACATATATTTGGACTGATATTACTCACTTTGTGTTTATATGAATTCTTTATCATACTAGGAAAGTATTTTAATTAAGGACTAATGGTAGGGTTAGTGCCTTTGGATACCTGTACAGGGTAACTGAAGACCGCAGTCAGTCCAAAGAGGTCATGAGCCTGATAAGGTCCAAGTCATCCTTCGTGGTTGGTTCATTGTTGAAGAACTCCATTTTCTAACCAAAGTTTCCAGCAAAAAGCAACGACCGAGGAGTCCTGATACCTCTCTCAAAGGTTTGTTGACTACTTTGTCTTTCCAGAATTCCAGAGAGAAGGTTATCAAGAATCCTCTCACGTTGACCTTGCTCTTAAAGTGGTGCCATATGCTTCGAGAAAAGGTCTATAAGAGGAAGGTATACAAGGCTATTATATATGCGTCGAAGGCAATTGGATTGTGTCGGCCAGCTCTGTTTAATTTGAGAGGCAGTTTGCACTGTCCTGTGATCGTAACCTAACCACATGAAAGTCCTAGCATGCAGAGGTATCGGTGATTTGTAGAAATTCACATCGTCCATAGAATGGCTATAATACTTCAAGCTTATCTGCTGGTATAATTAATTTATTAATGAGTCAAAGTTAGCCAATTAGTGATGCTGTATGGATATAGCTTTATGTTATTTTAAAGGCAGTCACATTTGGCTGCAAATTATTTAAAAGTGTTCGCTATCAAAATATGAAAATTTTGCCTTCTGTTGACAATACATAGATGGGCATGTCCACACCTATGCGTCTATATATATATAAGACTCATGGGAGAAAGTCAAGAAGTATAGTCATAACTATAAGTATATTATCAGTGATATTTAAAATGACTGATGAGAATAAAGGACAACATTAGTTGATAATTGAGTTAGTCACCTTTGATTAATGATAATGTGCTTTATTTTATTTTATTTTTGTCTGTAAGCTGGGGATGGAGCGCTTCTTTAAATTTTATTAGAGAAAATTAATTACAAGGAGAAAGAAAACAAAATGAAGGTACCAGGAGGGTTTGAACAATGTTTTCAGGTATAATGGGCTTCAAAACCCTTAACCATTGTGACACAATCCCAAGACTCAAAAGTGAAGAGGATTCTCTGGGTTATGCCTAATAGAGAGGAATATTTGAAGGAGAAGATTTAGAAGTTTCTTTCCTTCCATAGATATTACTAAAAGCCAAGGGTGCGCTGATCCTAAGTAAGCCTATAAGCTCTAGGGATATACCTCTTTTTTCAAGTCATCCATATGCGGTACAAGTTCTGACGCCTCGAAGAGATCTGATAGTCATCAAAAATTAGGGACCATAATGTCAAAGTGATGAAAGGACAAGATAAGAAGAGATGTGCCGAGATATGCTCGGGACAAGCACTGTGTTAAATAAATTGATTTTTTCATGCTTGCAACTAGTAATATATTAGTATATATAAATAAATATGTATGTATATATATATAAAATATTTGTGATGTGTGCGAGGTAGATTATATTCAAAAAAAATATCTTAAAATAAAAATAAGTCAAGAATCAGACTGGGAGGCTCAAAAAAAAAATCTCAAAATAAAAATAAGTCAAGAATCAGGCATTGGAGGTGGTTTACACCACTGCCCTAAAGGAGAACTGGTCTCCCTTCTATGCGAAGAAAATAGAACCTCAACTCTCCTTCAAGGTACAACCCGGAAGCCAGATTCCTACATCCGTCGCGGCACGATCTCAACGGATGCGATTAGCGATCTCCAACACAATCTTCGAAGAAACAAAAAATAATGAAATGTAGAATTGTTGTGGTTCTCTCAAAATTTTCATCCTTTTAAAACCTATTTATAGATTTTTTAAAAAAACAAAACGATCAGATGTTTTTTTTTAATGGCTAGGCAATTATTTTTTTAAAACAACTGAACGTTCGGCTGTTTGGTTTTCAAACGGCCGAACGTTTGTTTTTTTTAAAAAACAATGTTGGCGTTTGGAAAAAATAGCCGAACGTTAACAATCCCCCACAAAAAAGAAAAATAAAAATAAAAGAATAATAACCAAATAAATTAAATTCAATAAGCAATTTCAAAACTTTAAAATTTTTACTGTGCTTAGTGCAAGTATCTTCTAGGTTTGAACTTGTATTTAGTATAAAATACACATAGTAGAAGATGAGCTGATCATAATGCGGGTTAGTGCTATAGGCCATGCACTTGCCTTGATTTTCATGAGAGTTACTAGGGATTCGCCCCGGTCCCATAGTCGCGGCCTCACGACTACTCTCACTAAGGTAAATCCTCCAAGGGTATGTGCAACGGAATCATACCTCGCTGAATCTACAGCCTTGGATCTATTAAGAGCTATACTCAATAAGATAGATCCTCCAAGGATACATGACCTTGCTGAATTTACAGCCTTGGATCTATTAAGAGCTATGCTCAACCTAACCGTCACAATAAAGCACCACGCCATAGGGATGGGATGGAGACAGACTCCGAAAGGGGTGCTTCCAGATATCACCTCAGAGATCATTTCCCTTTGAACCTTAACCATGGGATTGCCATGACGGTAGGGGTCCACTCTGGTGACTAATATATAGGCTTAAGCCCCATCCCCCTCGATGTCTCAAATACCGCAGCCTTCGAAAGGCCTTTGGTTAAAAGATCTGCCAAATTATGTTTAGATCTTACAAACTGCAGTGATATTGATTCTTTCATTTTATTTCTTATAGATTTATACCTGATCAGGATATGATTATTCATCTTTTTATTTGTTGTCTGTTGATTTAACAGATCAATCAGAGCTCTACAATTACAATTTAAACAAATTCAAGAAATATTTGGTGAAAGAATATCTATATCATTTATTAAGTCTTTCAGCCATTGTGCTTCAGTGCAAGTAGTGTCAAGAGCTGTTAGCTCAGACTCTAGAGTACTTCTAGTGATTATAGTTTGTTTATATGAGCCCCAAGATACTGCAGCTCCTCATAATAGGAAGAGATACCCAGTGGTGGACTTAACATCGAATTTATCTGTTACCCAATTAGCATCACTATACCCTTCAATCACTTCAGGATAACCAGAATACACTAGAGAATAATTCATGGTTCCCTTAAGATATCTAAAAATTCTTTCTAGGGCTTTCCAATTTTCTTTACTAGGATTGCAAGTATACCTACTCAATCTGCCTACTGCATAAGCTATGTCTAGACGAGTTCTATTTGAAATATATAATAGGGATCCTATTCTTTGAGAATATCCTAATTGATTAATAGGTTCTCCTAAATTTTTAGTTAAATGAGAGTTATGATCATAGGGAGTAGAAATAGGATTTAAATCATAATATTCAAACTTTTGAAGCATTTTCTTTATTAAATGTGCCAGACTTATTGCTATTCCATTATCTACTCTGTTAAGTTTCATTCCTAGAATTACATCAGCTTCTCCTAGGTCTTTCATATCAAACTTATTTGATAAGTAGCTTTTAGTTTCTTGAATTAATTTTAATGATGTTCTTAGGAGTAATATATCATCTACATATAAGTATAGTATTATAAAATCAGTATCTTATCTTTTATAATATACACATTTATCATATTCATTTATTTTAAAGTTATTTTTCAAAATGATTTCATCAAACTTAATGTGCCACTGTCTAGGAGCTTGTTTTAAACCATAAAGAGAGTTGATTAATTTATATACTTTATTTCTTATCCTTTTACTTCAAATCCTTGAGGTTGATCTATGTAAATTTCTTCTTCCAATTCTCCATTTAAAAATGCAGTTTTTAGGTCCATTTGATGAATTATTAATTTATGAATTGAGGCTAAGGCAATTAGAGTTCTCAAGGTTGTTATTCTTGCTACAGGAGCATAAGTATCCAAATAATCTATGTCCTTCTTTTGATTAAATCCCTTTACTACTAACCTAGCTTTATATCTTTCTATTGATCCATCTGGTCTTAATTTTCTTTTAAAAATCCATTTTGTTCCTATAGGTTTGTTTC